>SNQJ01S0012696.1:15606-75025 GCA_010110895.2 Picea sitchensis
TTATCACACTACCAACCTTCCTAACCTCTTAACTCAACAAAAGTATGGTGATCTTGGAAAGCTTCTCTTAATGCTTTTCGAGCACAGAAACAAAATTCTAAAGAATCACAAGTAATCACTTACCCTCTTAAGGTATGATAGACGAATTTGGTCTTAGTGGACATTAATCATCATCATCATCAACAACGTCCACTAAGACCGAATTGATATATTCACTTTAATGGAAGTAATGTCTGGGTTGATTCAACTAAGGCTTTGCTTGAAAATCAAGCATTTTTTAAGTGTTAAGATTGCATTTTAATAGTATGAGATTGCACTTATGAAATCATTCATAAATAAATAAAAAATCGAAAAAAAAAACATTCGGAAAATGATGTTTTAGTTTATGCTTATCCCACATCTACGAAAAGGGCCTTTATGGATTTTTCTTGATGTAACATGATGTATATTTCCTAGTAATTATGTTTGTTTTTACTGCAATCATCAATCTTTGAGAAAAATATGAAGTGGACGGTATAATTTATCATTTGCATTTAACTTAAGAGTTGTTGGACACAACTTTTAGTGATCCATAATTTATGTCATATATGCATATGTGTTGAGAGTATCTTTGAATCCTACTTTTATTTGTAAATAATTTATATCATTTTTATAGAAAAATCTACTATTAATTAGAATAGTTACTAGCATAGTGCACTGGAAAATGGGATTTGTAGTTGTAGTTGTACAAATCCTAATGGGTTATTTCCTAGGTGTACTAAGTCATCAGAAATTTAATAGCTATAAATTCCCAACTAATTCATATATTCACGCACCTTCACTTATATCCATATTTCAACTATCCACTTATTCTCATGAATGAAATGCAATGTGAAAGTTGAAACATATAATTTTTTCTCCATCCTCCTCAAATAATTTGCAAAGTTGATTTATTTCTATTTCTATTTATTTATTATTAGTCCATGTCGAAGGCCTGGGACTAGCAATCGATTTTGCGTTGATTGCTAATTAGTTTTTGTGTTGAGCAAAAATCTATCTTTTTTTCCATCGTTGAACTTTGTTGTAAGCGAGCGATTCAATTTTTTTTTTATGGATTATGATTGGTCATTCAAAACAACATCTTATTGTTGGGGTGGTGGCGGCTATTTAATAAGAAATTTAATTGTGGAACTGTAACGCATGGTCGGGAGGGGTGTAGGTGCTAATGTCAAAGTTCTGAGAGGATATCGGTTCCTGAAGCTTTCCCTTGTGTCAGTTGTTGAATGGAGAAAATGCAAATGTATTTACTATCATAGAACGTATAGACAAATTGTAATAAACATAAATAGATTTATGTGTATTGTATGGGATGATTCTGTGTAGGGGATTTTATCGATTGCAACAAGTTTTAAATAAGTTTTTTGTTCAAATTAATTGTTGTTGATTTCTTTGTGTGCTAATGTGATATAGTGTGCTACTGATTTTGTGTTGACCATTGACTAGTTTTTGCGTTGACCTAAAATTTATCCTTTTTTTTTTATAGTTGAACTTCATTGCAAGCAATTCAATTTTTTTTGTTGGCTTCTTATTGGTCATTCAAAACAACATCTTATTGTTGGACTAGTGGTGGAAATTTAATAAGTGATTTAATTGTGGAGATGTAACGCATGGTTGGGAGGGGTGCAGGTACTAGTGTATAGAAAAAATTTAATAAATACAAATATTTTTTTGTGTATTGTATGGGATGATTCTGTGCGGAGTATTTTATGGATTGCAACAAGTTTTAATTAAGTTTTTGGTTCAAAGTCATTATTGTTGAGTTGTTTGAGTGCTAACGTGATATAGTGTGCTACAAGTGAGAGAGACGAGATTCTTCGGAAGTGGGGTAAGAAATGTTGTGCATCTACTATCTTGCTTTGAGCCAGCTTGGTTGGAAACATATAGTAGTTGGTTATGTTCATGGGTAGTGCAACTAGTTATGTTGTGTTGTTGGTTGAAATGGTTGGTTGTTGTTTTGTTTTTGTTTTTATAGGGGGGATTTAAGTGGGCCATGGTTTGTTGCAGAGAGTGTGTAGACCGAAGACAATTACAGGTTGATAGGTGCAAAAGGTGTGTTGTGTGTTGTGAGTTGCAGGAGTTGTGGTGTTGGGATTTTGCAAATCTATGTCAGAGGGTAAGAAATCATATGAATTGTGTGTTATATTGCAAGAAAGATAAGAAACAAATTGTTATTTTGCGTGGTTCAGTTATTTATGTTTTGTTGTTGGTTGAAATGGTTGATTGTTGTTTTGTTTTCTTTACAGAGGCGATTTAAGCAGGTCGAGGTTTCTTACAAAAAATTGTGAGCGCGGGAGACAATTAAAGATTGTCAAAAAAGAAAGGCGTTCAAAAAGACGAAGGTGTTGACAATGTTCAATTGTTGTGTGTTGGGAGTTGCATGAGTTGTGGTGTTGGGATTTTGCAAATCTATTTCATAGGGTAAGAAATATTGTGCATTGGATGTTATATGGCAAGGGAGATTAGAAGTTGGTTCTTATTTTGTGTTTTCATATATGAATATGCAGTTATGTTTGTTATGCAAATGCACTTAGGTTGTGTGTTTTTTGTCTAATAGTATATGCTTGATGCATAGTGCAAGTGTTGTGTTTTGTTGGAGTTTGTTCTAGTGTTTTACTCGATCCTGTTCCTATGCCTACAATAACTATGTGAGTAAAAAATAGTGAAAGATGTACAGGGAAAGACCTTCAGGCGTAGTGCAGTTAGCTCTGAAGTGTTGCTAGTCAAAATGGATGGCTATTATTTTTTTTATTTTTTTAACCAGATGTGATTTAAGCAGGTTAGGGTTTACTTTGACAATTTGTTGGCATCCGGCATGCTTGTCTTTTCTTTTGTGTGTACATGGTTTTTTCCTAGGGAAGTGAACATTAGGTCTGTTTCAATTCTTGTGAGGATAATTTGAAGTGATTCTTATTTTGTTTTGCAAAGCAATTGCATAGACTATTGTATATCCTTGTGCAAGTAATCCACGGTTCCAATGCTTGTACAGATGTTTCATATTGCTTGTGTTTTGTCATTATCTTGTATTTATGCTCGGTCTACATGGGGTTGTGTATCTTTAGGATTTGTGTGGAGAATTGGCACACATTGTCCTTCCACATTGATGTACTTTCACACTTCCTCATTTCAAATGGTTTCGCATTGTTGATAGTGGCGAGCAAATTAATTTTCAAGTTAAATGATTGATTTATAGTAAATTCATTTGTTATTATTTAGAAGGAAAGAGCAAGGATTATGTCAGTGTGTTTTGAAGATTGACAAGGCTTAGAGATATGCAGTGCTAAGTAGACCAAGTAGAGTTATCTGGACTGCATAGTTGCGGAGGACCAACACATGGATTGATAATAGAGCAAGCATTTATTCAAACTATTTTGAATCCTTGTGCATCCTACACACTTATACTTAGTGTAATTAAGATGATGTGTTTTTTTATCCTTCTATGAGGAACTGATATAGGTCAGCGTGCCACATGGTGACACTTTTGTAACTGCAATTTTGAATAATTTTTCATCAGTGATTGTGCACATCGCATAGCTATGTCTTCGGTGCTTTGTGCAGTTTGTTTTTGTGTCGTGCAATGGACATTTGGTCTGTTGGAAAATCTATAGCGTTCTTAAAATAATTAGTTTTTCTTTAATATTAAGTTAAGTTTATTAAAACTGAATATAAATAGGAAAATACATTCTCGCAACTCCATAATTCAAATAGCTATTAATGTTATCAATAATAGAATATTGTTATGAATTGATAACATTGATAATTATTAGACTAAGTGTTGTTGTGCGGAGAATATACATGTATGGAGGTGTGGAAGCTATGCACATCGTCTTAAAAGTTTATTAGTCCCTTTGCATCCCTATATCTATTCAGATTTGTGGAGTGCGGACTAAGTAATTTGCAAGATAGATCACTGATTTATAGTAAATTTTTGTGTTTTAGACTTTGTGCAAACAACTAGCACATGTTATCCTTACACATTATTGTACTTCCGCACTTAAGCATTTCACATGGTTTCACATCGTTGATTATGATGAGCAAAGTAATTTGAAAGATAGATCATTGATTTATAGTAAATTCATTTGTTATGATTTGGAACGAATGAGAAGGAATTATGTCAGTCTATTTTGAAGATTCACAGGGCTTAGAAATACACAGTGCTAAGTAGACCAAGAATAGCTATCTAGACTGCATAGTTGTGAAGGACCAGCATAGGGACTAATAATAGAGCAGGCATTCAATCAAACTATTTTGAATCCTTGTGCAGTCTGCACACTTATACTTAGTGTAGTTAAGATGTTGTGTTTTTCATCCTTCTGTGAGGAACTAGTATAGGTTAGTGTTCCACATGGCGAAATTTTTGCAGTTGCGATTTCGAATAGTTTTGCATCCGCGATTGTGTACATCGCATAGATATGTCTTTGGTGCTTTGTGTAGCTTGTTTTTGCGTCACGCAGTGGACATTTGGTTTGTTGGAAATTCTATGGCTTTCTTAAATTAATTATTTTTTCTTTAATATTAAGTTAAATTTATGAAAATTAAATATAAATAGGAAAATACATTCTCGTAACTCCACAATTCAAATAGTTATCAATGTTATCAATAATAGAATATTGATATTCATTGATAACAATGATAACTATTAGACTAAGTGTTTTTGTGTGGGGGATATACATGTGCGAAGGTGTGGAAGCTATGCACATTGTCTTCAGAGTTTATTAGTCCTTACATAGGACTATACATGTGTAGAGTTGTGGAGGTGCAGAGTGTGGACCAAGTAATTTGCAAGATAGAACACTCATTTATAGTAAATTTGTTTGCTATGATTTAGAAGGAAAGAGAAAGAATTATGTCAGTCTATTTTGAAGATGCATGGGGCTTAGAGATAGACATTTCTAAGTAGACCAAGTATAGCTATATGGACTACATAGTTGCGGAGGACCAACACAGTGACTGATACTAGATCGAGCATTCAATCAGACTATTTTGAATCCTTGTGCAGCCTGCACAATTATACTTAGTGTATTTAATATGTTGTGTTTTTTATCCTTCTGCGAGGAACTGGTACAGGTCAGCGTCATGCATGGTGACACTTTTGCAGCTGCGATTTCAAATAGTTTTGCATATGTGATTGTGCACATCGCATAGCTATGTCTTTTGTGCTTTGTGCAGTTTGTTTTTGCATCACGCATTGGATATTTGATCTGTTAGCAATTATGTGGCATTCTTAAGTTAATTAGTTTTTAATATTAAGTTAAATTTATTAAAATTGAATATAAATAGAAAAATGCATTCCTGCAACTCCACAATTCAAATAGTTATCAATGTCATCAATAATAGAATATTGTTTTGCATTGATAACTATTAGACTAAGTGTTGTTGTGTGGGGGATATACCTATGTGGAGGTGTGGAAGTTATGCACATTGTCTTCATATTTTATTAGCTCTTTCACAGGACTATACATGTGCAGAGTTGTGGAGGTGCAGAGTGTGGACTAGATGTTCTTAAATTTCAAAACCTAAAATATAATAAATGAAAATGAAGTTACATATCAAATTATGAAGTGAGCATCGTTAGGTTAGCTTCCAAGTTTTTAGATTTGTACATTAGTGTAGGTAGATACAAAGAATTATTGTTTTGATGTATTGGTTATCGTTCTTGTTGTCTTAATTTTTTTACTATCTTACTCCATCATCTTCAAAGACATATTATCTTGGACTATTTTGTCTTCGATTTGATTAAGTAAATTCCTGGTTGGGAAAAGAGGAGGCATTGCATGAGAAATCCTATTACTTATTTCTCTTTAATGTATGCATGTATTTCAAATAAACTTTGAAATATCATTCGACACGTCCCTAATTTTAAACTAAGTGTCAAATAAACTGTCAAATATCCCTCGAGACATCCCTAATTTTAAACTAAGTGTTAGTCCAAACAAAAAATCAACTAGGAGCTTTACAGAATAGTTACATGGCTTGTTCACATTGAGTCATTTTAAATTATTATTGAGCTTATGCAATTTCTGGTATAAAATGAAAGATCAGTCAAAAATAATACACATGTAGCTTATCCATTGAAAGAAAAGGATCATGTTTGGATTTTCTTTAACGTATCATTCATTCAAGGATTCTATTTGATATGCTCGCAAGGATTTCACCATAAGCAACTAAAATTGTACACTTTCCAATTAAAATACCAAGGAGCCATAGTATGTATTTATAGGGATTGTATTCTTGCATATTTGCTCATCCTAATTGATATACCTGTCTGGAGGATATACATGTGCGGAGGTGTGGAAGCCATATCTTGGTTATGCTTTGATATACTTGTGTGGAGGTGTGGAAGCTATCTCTGTGTCAAGTATATGTTTTCATTTTTATTGCTGATTTTTTATAGAATTGATAACATTGATATTATTAAGTAACATTTGATCAAATTGATAGCATCAATAACATTGCATATTATTAAGTAATAAATTTAATATATATGTTTTCTGAAATTGTTTTTTATAATATATTTTTTTTTGCATAAAAATTATTATATTATTTCATAAATACATATAACTATTATAAATACAAAGGAAAATTAACCAATTTTAAACCTTTTATTTTACATATACTAGAATATATTTATTTTAATCTTAAAATGAATATTAAAATAAATTTATTATACCTGAGAGTATACATGTGCGGGGATATTCCTGTGCGGAGGTGCAGAGTGTGGACTACATGTTCTTAAATTTCATAACCTAAAATATAAAAAATGAAAATAAAGTTACATATCAAATTATGAAGCGAGCATCATTAGCTTAGATGCTAAGTTTTTAGATTTGTACAATAGTGTAAGCGGATACAAAGAATTATTATTCTCATGTATTGGTCATCATTTTGGTTGTCATAAGTTTTTGAGTATTTTACTCTAGTACCTTCAAAGAGATATTAGANATCCTACGGTCACTGACTCTTCTCCTCCCGATTATTGCTGCGCTGCTATTCATTGCTATTGTCATCACTGCAACCACAACTGTACTTGCCATCAATGACAAGTATACGCTAACTTGCTTTCTGTTAACTGAAATTGCCAACAGGTGGAACACCCCCTTTCCCGGGGGGTCACATGGGGGTCAAAGGGGGGTGGATCCACCATTTCTAGGGGGGAACATGGGGGGAGAGAGCCCCCCTTGCGCAGGAGTTTGGGGGCAGCGCCCATGAAAAAAAAAATTGCCAATTTTTTGCGTCCGGTTTTGGGCAGTTTTTTGGCACATGGTTTTCGCCGATGGTTTTCTATTTCCGATTAAGGAATTAGACTTGTTGACTCATATGGGTTATTGGATTAGGTTTTTGGATGATACAAGATCCTATATCTATATTGTACTGTAATCAATGTATGAGTAGATGAATGTAGAATATGTTGGTTTTCCCGGTTTGGGTTTCCAGGGGAAAAATATATGTGTAATGTGTGTATTTTCCATTGTATCTTATATGTTCTTTTATTGAAAATATATTTGTAGTAAATAATTGTACAAGGTAAAATCTACAATTTTTTCCTCGATTTGATTAAATAAGTTCCTAGCTAGGCATCGAGGAGGCATTACAGGAGCAATCCTATTGCTTATTTCTTTTTAATGTGTGCACATCTATTAAAAAAACTATCAGATATCCATCAGAACGTGCATAATTTTAAACTAACGGTCAAACCAAATAAAAAAACAACCATCCCTCGAGACGTTCCTAATTCTAAACTATCTGTCAAACCAAATAAAAAATCAACCAGGGGCTTTCTGGAATAATTGTGGTATCCCTCAAGATGTTCCAGGATGTCAATGGAACGATGTTGAGGCACCATGGGATCTAAGACTCACAATGAATCTTAATGTTTTGCTTGCAGTAGATTATCATATGAAAAAATTTGGGTAAGTTTTTCTTTCTCTTAAAGAAGTCTCTGTCTTCAAATAGTCTCAGTTCAGACAATAAAACTTTCAACCTGAAGAGGAATTTGTTCACGAGTGTTTCAGACAATTTGATTTAATGAGTGAAGGAAATGGTGAATTAGAAGAAATACACGATAAATATGTGAGGGATTGTTGAGATGGGTCTCACAGTCTATGGAAAGAATAATGTGCTAAGAAATTAAGAATTCAACAATTCCAATTGATGTAGCAAATCATTAAATCATGCATCAAATAGTAAATATCTTCAGACATTTAAATCCATGGAGGTATCGTCTGCACATCATTAAACATATGAAGAAGTGACAAGAAGTGGTCATACATTCAGAGGAAATCACTTTAGTATCATAAGCAATAAAACATGCAGTTACACTGAACATGCCATAAAACTTGTTTTCCGAGCTTTTATTAATGGTGATCTGATACAAGATAAAATATGAGAGGGTTGGATTTTAAAAGAACACATGCATAAAGAAAAAGAGATTTCATACTAGAACATAATGCAAGAGATGAATCTCTTAAAGAATACGGCCTTGAAAGTGTGTATGTGCTTGAGGACATGATCAAACAACTTTGGTTATAAGAAAATCTTAAATTCCCCAAAGTTCCAACCCTAAAAATGAGCTTCTTATGTTGATTTATAGATTCTTTTGTTTCATAGGAAACCATTTTTCTGGGAGAATACTGCATTTTAAAAAATAAAATTGCTTGTTAATTTCTTGGTACTGCATCTGGTTTTCTAAGTGCTCCATCTTTCCAACTAGTTTTACCTGATTTGACTGGGTAAAAATAAAAAAAATACCCCCAAAGCTAACACGTTGGCATTGTTGTGGGGTGTGTTCTCAATCGAACCCCTTCATGTAGAGTTGGACCCATTCTACAATGAAATGAATTGGATTCAAGCTAGTTGGAAGAAAATTTTGTTAGCACTCTATAATTCCCAGAAGTTGTCAAGGGAAGAAGAAATTGACAGAGGTAACTTACCAAAACCACTTTCGAAACTGGGATCTAGCCCTGCCAGTTTCAGAGAAGGATCTCTCTGTAGGATTTATATCTATTTGAGTTTTAGATATTAGGCTAGTTAAAATAATCTGAGTTTGTTTGTTTGTTTATAAATATTGGCTGAAGAATTGCATTAAACTTCCATTGGGCTATAGGGTCAAAATTAAAGATTAGGATCTGATACAGTTTTTATGAGGTTCCTTCACAGGGAGAGATAGTAAAACGGTTAGATCTATTAGAATTAAATGTGATGAAAAGATAGAATGGGTGAGTAAGTCAATCAAGCAAAGAAGCAATTAAGAATTCCTTTATTTAATATCATATGAATAACATGTAGATCACTAAAAGACCAAAAACAGAGTGTACGAGAAAAATTTTGTTCATTAACTTCATTTTAATGATTAGAAACAAAAAAACATAATGATTACAGAGTAAGATAAACATTAACAGAGAAAGATAAAAATCACCAACGATTAAATGCAAGAATCATGTGAATAGCCTTTTTATTACTGGTCGATCCTTTTGAAAATATTACACAAATATATCCTTGGGCGCAAAAATCAACCCTCAATACTTCTAAGTGAGAAGTATTTATACAAAAATTACATCTGTTCCTGTCATTAATGATCAGGATATTGTGGAGAAAAAATCTAACTAACTAAAAATAATAGGAATGTCGGTGATCTGTTCGAATCCTTGGTGTTGATTCTGGGGGAAGTAGTTGGTGATTCATCACTTTGACTTGACTATCTTCCTCATGTTGACTTGGAATTCCACCTCACCTTTACTCAAGTAAAGCACATATGTCTTCCCACCTCTTTTGACTAGGGATGGAAACCTTGAGTAACCTTATGTATGTTTTGTCCATCTCAGTGTACTTGGAAAAACCAGACATTGTGATGAAAATGTATTTTATCTCATGTTGGATGCTCAGGTCCAACTGTAAAGTTTCTAAGAAAGCCTTATCGGTAATGCTCCCTTGTATGACTACAAATTTAGAACCATCTTTTTCTACTGTGATGATCTTCTGCTTATATTCTGACAGAGTAATGATCTTATCATTTATTACTAGTAATCCAGGAAGTCCCTTCTTGTGCAGTGAATCGAACTTGCTGAAAAATCTATGCACTCCAACGTCCATTGTCTGAGATTTCTCTTCTAGTTGCAGCATCAATCCTTTATTGGTCAAAACCTTTTTTACCTCAAGGATGTTCTATGTCCTTTATTCAATTTCCAATGCCTCTAACTCTTCTTTGGTCTTGGAGTTTAAGAACCTGATGATTTCAGTGGCCTCTATAGGCCTCTCTCCCAATTCTTCTCTTATCTTGTCAATTGCTTGTCTAGCTCTCTGACCAGTTCATGTTGTTCAAACACAATTTGTATGAGTGGCCATATATCCACCATTGACTTTCTATATCCATCCAGATGTTTTCCTTGGCTTCATACAATCTCTTATCCATGACAGTTTCCTTCTACAACTTTTGTATTTCTTGAGTGAGTCTCTGTGATTTGTGCATCTATGTGGTGTAGTTGGACTGGAACATGGATTTCAGCTTTTGGAGGTTTTTAACCTCTTCTTGCAATCTTCTAATTTCTTCTCCTTGTAGGGTCATGTCCTCCATTGACTTCACCAATTTATCAGAAGCATCTGGGACTATCATTGGAATGGTTGATGGAATTTATATTGTTGTGGTTGATCTTGTACTAACTCCTGTGAGAAGGATTGCTTCCAGTGGGATGACTTCCATCTACACACTCTGTTATTTCTATCTAACTCAACCTCCATCTCCTTTATTTGTTCATTTTGCTCCATTATCAGTTTCAGGATCTCCTCCTTGTGATCTTCACTCTCAACCATTTCCTTTGCTTGTGAATCTTCAGTGGCTAGAAGTTTTAGTTGTTTCCTCAGATATGTTATGTTAGCATTTTTATTCTTAAGTAGTTCCTCGACTGCTTTGACATTGGATGGATCATAGCCATGTTTTAGTACCATCTCTTCTAGGGATTTGATCTTATTATCCTTGGCTAAGGAAGATATATTTTTCAGTTTCAACTGAGACTAGACATTGTTTAAAGAGACCTGCAATTTTGCAGCAGTCAAGGATGTATTTGTTAAGGTGGAGAATATCATATCCCATGTTTATGTGTGCTTGTCCATCTAATATGCAGAATGAAATTATTTCACATCAAACTCAAATGAGGCTTTCTTGTAATCAAAAGTTGTCTTGGGGTGAGGGGCATGTGCCTATAAGAATTCCATGTGCATTCTTCCTTTTTTTGTGTCGAATGCAAACAGTAACCTGTGTTGAGTTGTGGATGTCTACTCCAATAAATGGGCATATTTGTTGTTAGTCGATATTTCATTCTTTTGTTTGATCATGTTGTACTTATCAAATATATTTAGTCTTGCTGGCTCTTGTGCAGACTTAGCTGACAGTGTAGTATTTGCTTGCTTCTTGGAAGAGGAAGTGAACACTATATGATGGTTTCTTGATAAAGCTGATGAATGTGGTCCCTCCATAACTATTGTGGATTGGGTTTCTTCTTCTCTAGACCTGTCTGTTGTGTGGTTGGTCTTGGTCCTCTTCCTATAGACTTGGAAATCCTTTGCTGAAACCTATGTGATTGAAGGAGAGATTTTTTTCCTGGTTCTCTTCTCTGCTTGTACCTGTGGAGAGATGGTACGTGAAATGTTTCCAGGTGAAGGTTACTCTTTTGTCTCTAGTAAATTATTTTCTTTCCACTCTGTCTGATTCATGAACTTTTCAATCTCAAGCTTTGGTACGTGAGCATACAGAGAGATCTTATTTTTAAGCCTAGTTTCTGCTATAATGCCACAGGGGTCATAATGCCATGGGAAACTTAGGCCAAAATTAATTTCCTTTAAGAGATTGTTTGCCTCTTCCCCTACAGCCATGTTGTTGCATATGAAAGAACCTATCTGGATTTTAATCCTGAGTTGTTGCTTCTTCTTGAATTCCACGAAGTGGATATCATCATAATTGATCATTTGTCTGATGTATTCTAAGGAAAATATTCTGACAGATAGGTACTTTGGTAGTTTGTATGGAGGTAATTCACACCCATAAACTATGATTTCAATATGGTTCTGGTAAAGGTACCAATCCCCTATTTTGGCTAATTCTGATAAGTGAAGAATCCTATGAACCTCCTCATTTATTCTGGTTCCATTCTGCTGCTGAGCATGCACACCACTAGATGGTAAAACTGATCAATGAATTGTTTGAAGCTGAATTCGGATGAGTTCTTCCTTACTAATGATGTCCAAGAGGTTACTGGTTGAGGATTTCCATCTCTATCCAACTTATGGAGGGCGAAGGAGAATTTGTCTGCTTGGAAGAAGAGAAAAAGGTAAACCAGTACTAAAGAGTACATGAACATTCCTTCTGTGGAGAACTTGAAAATTTGTTCATGGATGTTATCAACCAGAAATTGGCTATAGTCAAACAGGACTGTAGC
This sequence comes from Picea sitchensis, assembly GCA_010110895.2. NCBI lineage: Eukaryota > Viridiplantae > Streptophyta > Pinopsida > Pinales > Pinaceae > Picea > Picea sitchensis. The sequence goes on from SNQJ01S0012696.1 coordinate 28,071, forward strand.
TCTCTCTTCAGTGGAAAAGATGGACAGGAAACCTAGGTTGGGTTCATTTACCCACTCGTCCGAAAAATATCCAAATAGGCTACAGAGGGTGGAGATGATTTGGTTGGATCTGACTGAGAAGATGGAAGAAGGATATGGGGGATTCTTTTTAGGCAACTGTGTGTCTTCAGATAGGAAGATTTAAAAAATTTGAGCTCTCTAAGGGAAGGACAATTTATGATAGAGCTCAGTCAGAATTTCAATGGAGAAGGGGGAGGGAGAATCAGTTATGGGTATCTGCAGCATTTGGTTTATTGTTTCATGGGTGATGGTGAATAGAGTTTCACCAGATGAAGACACAGTGGCCCTTTGGCCGAGAAGGTAGTGAGATTGGCACTTTAGGGCTAACTCAGGGAAATGGTAGGTCTGGGGAAACATGTACAGCGGGAGATTGGATTCCCGAAGTCCGATCTCGTCACTCTGGTCCAGGAATATATCGTTGAGCCAGAAGTGTAATTTGAAGAAATCGAATTCACACTTTGGCTCTGCAATTCAATAATCTTTATCGGCCAGGGGGATGCAATCCTAGTCAAAGGGAGGATGGAGGAAAGGATTCTCTTCTTTTTCAGTGGATTTAGATTTAGGCACCATAATCAAATGGAGATCTGAAAATGAAAAATGGTGTTGTCTGTGATTACCCGGTTTAATGGCACTTGTCGATGGTGTATTTGATGGCGATTATCTTGCAAACAGGAGATTGTTGTGTCGATTGTGTTTGGATTGGTGAACAGTGTGAGAATGGAAAAAGAACAGAGTTAAATGGTGTATGGAGGTGTCTGTTATGGAGAGGGTGGTGAGTTGGATGAGTAACGGTCATGAGGAGTGGCATTGATTGGCCAACCGATGGATGAAAGTGATGTGGAGAATGTTGAATGGCGAACGGGCGGATAGGATGTGATGTGTGACCGGTGAGTGGAGTGTGACGTGGTAACACGGTAGTGGAGTGCGGTGGAGGTATTGATGAGTGGTTTGGCAGTTTATCAGAGAGGGGGTCAGTGGTAAGTGGAATTGGTAGGGGTCCAAGTTGATAAGAATTTGACACATTATGCGGGGCCCGAGCCAGAAAAACCACTAACTCGGACCCCCACATTAAAGCGAGCATTATGCGGGGCCCGAGCCAGAAAAACCACTAACTCGGACCCCCCCCCACTGTTAAAGGCAGAAAGGTCGGGGGGGTCTAATATTTAATGTTGACCTCTCATCTGAGCATGCCTAGATCAACCACTGGGAATTGTGCGCTCTTTAGCCACAACGTTCGAAAGCTATCAAATCCCGATAGACTTAGGATAAAAACATATTGTGGGTCTTTTCTAGCTCCCCTTTATTTATTTTGTCACCAAGGGGTCAAAAACATATTAGATTAAATTAAATTAAAAGGCATTTAACCAACCCTTCATAAACTTTATTGAAATAAAACATGCTAACCTAGTTCCTACTCTAATTACCTAACACATCAACCCAGCTTAAACTGTTGGGTCAATAATTACTCTAACCTAAGACATTTGGTCAAGCTTAGACTATTTAGCCAAATTTATTCACTAACCTATCTAATTTGGTTAAGATTAGATTGTTTAGCCAAATTTATTCACTATCCTATATACATAAATTTAAATTTAAAGGGCTTGATCATGGTTAGACAGTATGAATCAAACCAAATTTATTCCATGGGGTTTTATCTTTTTGTCTTTTATTTTTTATACCTTCTTTTGATTTTTATTCTTTTTCTTTTTCTTTTTTATTCTTTTTCTTTTCTTTCTTTTCTTTCTTTTCTTTTCTTTTCTTTCTTTTTGTAAATCATTTGCAGAATAAAATAGTATTTACAATACAACAAAACTAGAGAAAGAGATTCTAATCACCAGGTGATCCTATTAAATATAGGGTTATAACACGTTCAACGTCTTACTTTCAGCTCGCACCACTTATCAATGCAAAGTACTAATGACCAACTCCTTAGATCTCCTACCTCGACCTATTGCTTCAGGTTGGCCAATTGATACAACTGCGGGTTAGGGTAGATTCATGAATGCCCCTCTACTCTTAAGATTGAGATAATGATGCCCAAGAGGGACATTCCTTCCCTCGCGCAATGTTAAACACTCTCTGTTGAAATCTATATCTAGGATGGTTGGTTATCCTCTCTGATACAAAAAGGATCCAGAGAAGGTTAAGAATAACTCAGACCTCATAGAGGCAACTTAGAATGCTCAGAATGGCTTCAGCAGACAGAGAAAGGGAAAAAATTCAAAGTTCCCAAAACTCAATGAAAATGGTATGATCATGAAGAGCACGTTGCAAGATTTCTAACGGTGCAAACAACTCCTCAAATGAAGTTACAGTTTGAAAGATATTCGCAGTCAAAGTTGCGGTCAAACAAGGCTAGTCAGCAGGGGACATATCATCATCTGTACTGCTAACGTAAACAACTAACATGGAAGGGTGATGTCATCATATGGGCTGCTGACATCATCATTCCATGTGGCAGCACCATAGGCTTCCATGTGTCACCCTCCATTGAAATTTTTAGGGATCCATGTGGGCCAATAGGAAAGTGTCACGTGGCACGCCTAGGAGACACCACGTGGCACCATACAGGTAGTGCCATGTGTCCTGTACAGTTGACTGGGCATGACATCAACATCTAGGTGGACCAAAAAGAAGATGCCATGTGGCACAGTCAATGGGAGACATGTGGCATCCCTGAATCGCTCAAGGACAACCCGTATCTGAAATTTCAAAAATATATAATGGCGAGACCCCGCCAAATCTAACGAAGGTCCACCATATTTGGTGACAACCATCATATCTAGAATCTTCTAGCTAATTTTGGAAGGATTTATAACCAAAACACTAAAATGGCAGCTCGTGGGGTTTGACCGCGGGACCTCCCCATAACTAGCATCGTAACTTTAGCGCCCATACCAATCCGCCTAAATGGTCACATTGTAATATACATCCGCCAAAATTATTTTAAAGCCGAGTTTCTCCAGCCATGGGGGAGTGGCACGTCCGTACATCTGTGGGCATGGATTTCAAGATGAATAATTTCATTATTGCAGGTTATAGTGGGCATGGAAACCGAGACAAAATTTATCTTGGGCGTGGGAGTGTCGGAGTCGGATCAGAGCGTGGAGACAGTCATTTTTGGGTAATTCGACGCCATGAATCCAATGGTGATGTTTGTTTTCTGATCTGAGCATTATTTCTGCAGCTTGATTTTAGAATGAGGTATATTCATGTATTTTCCAAATTCTTTTGCTGAGTTAATAAAAGAGCCTACCCATTTGAGAGCAGGACTCAGAGACGTAGTCCACCAGGGACGAACTTCTTTATCAAGTTTTTTTGTTCAGATCTGATGCTTATGTCTCTTCATTTCTAAGTTTTCTCTTCTTTAATGGTGCACTTTAATTTATTCTCATTTAATACAATTCTTTATAATTCACGATGAAAAGATCCTGGATCACTCTCCTGTAGGGAAGGACAGTGCATATGGATCATCATCTGCAACACTCAACATCAACATATCCTATTTTTAGAAGCTTGATTGTTGCAGGTTGGTTTTTTTCTTTGATCTTTTGGTTTACTTGACATGATCTATTGAGATCTAGGGCATGCATGGCTAGGCACATATGAACAATGATTATTTTTTTCTTTCAGTTGTAGGTGGCAGTGTGATGATTGTTGATGGTGTGGAGAGGTGAGGCCAACTATCTTGTTATGCATTGTACAATCTCCAACTGAATTGGCAGGCTCTCTACATATCCATCACTTGCATGAGATATTCTCCCTCGTGCCTTTGTTTAGTCCCGCTTCGTTTTTCCCAAAGGTTTTTCCATTTTGAAAGTCTGGGAGAATGCGCAAATAATTGGATGGCATCATATTGACGTCATCAAGGGACCGTGGACACGTGGAAACTTAGCATTATTGCATGTTGATGTTTAGGTGTCTTTGAACTTGGCCTACGTGTAGTTGTGTTGGGTATGGAGACCAGAGTCTTGGTGGGGTCCTCTTTGTACAGGTGGAAATCCTTGACGGGTTGAAAATATTCATCGTTGATGTGTCAAGTTGTTGAGAACTTCTCTAGTGTCAAGGTGGACTGCTACGTTGGCTCTAGGTGGCATTGAGTGGACGGATGAAAATGTGTTGAGTTGGCAGATAATGTAACGTGGCAGAACCATAATACCACTGTCGTGATTCTAAGGGAGTGGTTTTGTTTTTCGTATCTTATCATGCGACGCCACCCACCTTTCTGCACGTGGATTTGGAAACCACTAGTGCACCCCGAGCGTGTACTAACTCTCGTGTGATTTCCCGATGCAAAATGAATCATCCTCCATAGATCAGGCTCACTTGTAGTCGTTGGATGATCAGACCCACATGTTCGCCAGTGCTCGATCATATGTTATTCCCTTTTAATCCATGAGATTTGTAAGCTTCTCCTCAATCTTTGTTGTTCACTCACAGTCACGATTACGCATCTGACATTATGTTTGATGGTGGTTTTTGTATGCATAGTGTAGTTACTTGGACTCATTCATATTTGCATTGACATTGGTGTAGCGTTTAATTAAACTAGTTCTCGCTTATGACTTGTATTTTTGGAACAAATAGTTGAATGAGATATTCTTGATGTGCATCATATAAAAAATGTTTTTGTTTTTGTTGTTGTTACTTGCATATTGTCCAAAGATAGATGAGTTGGAGAGTTTTCGTCGCATCAAGGCCACTAGCAGGATTTGCATTGGCAAAAATTTCTTTTACGAGTATATCAGCTACGTTTGCAATAGAAATATCAGTAATAAAAAACCATGTAGCAGTGTGCAAATAACCAAAGCATTTGATTTTAAGTGTTTTTAGATGGGTGTGTTTTTGTCTTGGATCGGAGCAAATCAATTTACAATAAATCGGCGAAATATGTTGCAAGTGACATTGCTTGTGACAATCAGGGATGAGGAGCTATTGAAAATGTGTAATGGAGGAAGTTCAGTAATACGAGAGAGTGGTCAGTGATGGGTCTCCACACAAGGCCTAAAAAATAGATTACCTTGAGTGAAACAAGTATATATATGAATATATGGTAGCACTCCGTACAGGGATTTTTGGTCCAAGTTGGCAGTGAAAAAGGAACATGGCTAGAATGACCAGTACCGTGTATTTTCAATTCCTATGCAGAGAATTCATATGACCTATTTTTGTGCAGTTTAGTAGTTGTTATTGTAAACATTATGTTTGACATAGAAAGGGGCAAAGCAAGAACACTTTTGAGTAGCAACTTATTGGAAGTCAAATAGATGGAAGACATGGTATTACATGAAATCCAAGAACAAAATCTCAATCAGGTAAATTGTATTTTATACATATATTAGCTACCTTTGTAATAAGGATAAACATAATCGAAAAGCATTGAGCAATCTGCAGATAAGCATTTCATTTGCTAGCTGGTGTTTCTAGATGCGTGGAATTCCATCCTAAAGGGGGGGGCAATGAATTTATCATAGATCGGTGACCTAATTTGTGAATTGTGTTTCTTGTCACAATGGCAGATGTGTGAGTATTAGGAATGTGAAATTGTCGAAGTATAGCAAATTGCAAGGATGTCTGATGCAAATTTTCCGCACAATGCTTGAAAATAGAAGGTGTTACAACGAGTATAGTTGTGCGAACTGGATGAGGATTCAAAATAGACTAAATGAATGCTTCTTCTATTTTCAGTTCTTGTGCAGAATTATGGAGTTTCGAGCCTTGGGTTGTGAATTCATGTCACTTATGGTTTTTCATTTGCAAAGTTGGTTGCATAGACGCTTGTGTGATTAGCAAAGCGATGTAACCAGTGCTTGTGCATAGATGTATAGTGCACATATGGGATGCTTTGTCTATTTAGCATTTGGTTTATATTTAAATCTTGTGCAGAGAAGGGTTACATATGTTCTTGACACACCGCCACATTTATGCATCTTGCATCATGTTTGAAAGTGTGTGTTCTATGCATAGTACATTTCATGGTTTATTCAATTTTTCATTGGCAGTTGCTTTGCAGTCATTCTAGATGTGTGGTGTTGTGTGTTGGATCAAAGCAAATCAAATTACAATAAATCAATGACATGTATTGCAAATTACATTGCTTTTCATAATCAGGGATGTAGAGTTGTTGGAGGTGTGGAAGTGTGAAAGTGTAGCAATGCGGCAAGATGAGTCGTGCATGTTCACCGCACAATGGTTAAACATAGGTTGTCTTAGGTAGACCAGGTATATGTATGAACATGTTGTAGCATAAGGTGCAGGAATGTCTTGTGCACTTTGGAAATGGAAAAGGAATATCGCTAGTGCATTGAGTGTTGTGTATTTTCAATGCATGTACAAATAATTCACGATGCTTATTATTGTGCGGTTTCACAGAATCTGTCACAAAAGATTTGTTCAACCTCTATGCCAAATTGTGTTTTACACATATATCGGTTAGACCATGGAGAAGTTTACAAATAAACAACACATTTGCTTCGCACTACTTTGAGATGTGTTTCATTTGGTCCTAGTGTGTAGCCTTTAATGATAGTTTGTGTTGTGTGCATAGTATAGTTACTTGGGTTTATTCAAACTTGCATTGGAATTGGTGGGGTGTTTAAGCAAAACCAGTGGTCTTTTGTCAGATTTGTTGCTGGATCAAATTGTTGAATGACATATTCTTGTTGTGCATCACATTGTTGAATGACATATTCTTGTTGTGAATGGTTCATTCATATTTTTCTTTTTTCACGCGTAGAGTAAATTGGGAAAGAGTTGCCTCAAAAAATATATATGTGGAAAAGGACTCAAAGATAGACAGAGACAAAGACAAGGTATGCTTTTTCGAGATTGTTTAAAACATACAGCATGCTTTCAGATTGTTTCTTTTGCTGTTGACTAATACAGACATACATACATGCATATATATATATATATATATATATATATATATATATATATATATATATATATATATATATATATGTTCAGAGATATATTAGATATCCAAAAATACAACAAAAAAAAAAAAAACTTGAGAATCTTTTGAATGAATAAATAAATAAAAAAGTAAACTGAACAAAAGCATGTTTTCATGTTCTTGCTAGATATTTACGAAGTTCTTGTTTCTATGTTCAAACAAAAAAATGTGTGGGGCATTGCAAGCAATTGATGTAATGGATGTTCTGGTCATAGAGAAAATAAAATATCAACAATTCTCATTGTCTTTGCATCTTGCTCTCATTGATGTGCATTTTTGCTTGATTGGCTCGATGTGCATTGCATCAAAACAAACACTTGTATTAAAAAGGAAAATAGGGAAAACAAAGAAATATGGAACAACAAGGTACAAAGGTGCATTTTTCTAATTTGATTTGTGTGCTATCGATTTGTTGTCCCTTAACATTGTATATCTCATGCAATGTTGACATAAGGGTTTATTTACACATTCATTGGTTTTGGTTTATTGCTTTCACATGAAAATGAAATAGGGAAACTTCAAGACAACAAGAAGTAAAAATCAATTCATAAGAGGAAACTAAATAACAATGTTCCAAGAGAAGGTATGTCTGCAACAATTAGAAAAGCAATGAAGTTTTTTTTGGTGGCTTCTATGCATATGCAATAATATATATCGATACTACATAGTATTGTGTATAATTGAAAGTGCATATTGCATCGGTTTCTATCATGTCGATAGTAAGTTGTGCATCCATTGTTTTTCAAGCTTTCATGTCCACAGCTCCAAGTTAGGTGCATATTGAATATCTTGTCATGAAATGAACAAATCGTGACAAAAGACTACTTGGAAATTACATAGATGTGCCAGTCCTCTGTTAGATGTGAATGGATAATGTATTCTTTGGAAGTAAATTGAGAAAGTGAAAAAAAATACAACATTAAAATAGATGGCCTTTGAATTGAGAAAAGGCGCGCTAGGTTGCATGTTGGACAGGCAATGTGGAAATAATATTCATGAAAATCCTAAGTATGGAAGATGTGCACAGAAGCATAAGAAGAAAGAGGACAAAGCAAGAGCAGAGTGTTAATTTGAGGCACATATAGGCTCAAAAGTGTGTAGTTTAGGTGCATTCAGGAGTACAGTGCGCAGTTAGAAGAATAAAGAAGAAGAATAAAAAAAGAGAAGAAAGATGGAGAAAAGGGAGGATGATAGCCCGATGTGCTAAAGACTGAAGGACGTGAAAAAGTAGGAAGAACAACATTCATAACACAAAAGCAGCATGCAAAAGGAAGAGCAGAAAAAGAAAGCTCAATCATCGAGTCAACTTGAGTTATCATGAGTTGTAATAGGGTTTGGGGTGATTAAAGTAGGGTTTTAAGCCCTAGAATTAATGTATAAATATGTAATGTGTTGGGAAAATATAGATTCCTCCCTTTTAGTTCCAATGAGTTGAGATTTATGTAGAGTTATGTTTGAGAGAAGAGTCGATTTTTGAGTGTTAAGGAGATGTTGCAGGGAGAGAGAGAGGATTGCACTGCAGAGCGGCTAGGCTAGTTCAACGAAAGGATAGCAAGATGTATCTTTGTAAGCGCAGTGCGCAAGCCTAAGAGAATTACAAAAAGAGTAATAAAGAATCCAGTCGGTGTGGACGTAGCCCAAATTTGGGTGAACCACGTTAACTATTGTGTTTAAATGTCTTTTATGTGATTGATCATGGATTATTTCTCGATGCATGTCAGACTAGATTTATATTTTTTGTGATCATTGCATAATAATTTATGAATGTTACAGTACTTTGTTTATGCTAAAATCTGAAGTATAATGGGAATACATAACCGACTGCACTAAGTAACCTAAAAACATAATAATGCACACAAAACAGATAGGTAGGAATAAAGAGGAAGATCACCTCCCATTCCCTCACTATTGCAGAAAATTGGTTCTTGCAGCCCAAATAGATACCTCGGGTGAGACTTCACTTGCATGCAAGTGATGCTGAAAGGGTTAGTGTATGAAGGGTTTTGTTGGTCAACATAAATCAAACCTACGGTCTTACAACCACATGCACGCCAACAAATGGTTTTGTTGTCAGGACCCAGAATCTGTGATTGAGGGAATGTTTTGGAGGTCGACTAATCAAGATATCTCAGAATGGTTAGAAGGGAATAAATGAGAGTTTGCTCGGAAAAAGAATAGAAACCCTTGCATGAGTGATGAGAAATTGATGCAAAGGTATGTGTACATAGAGCTGCATGAAATTTTCTTTGGCAAATTTCCAATTATTCTAACTGAGTGGTTAGAAAGGTTAGCAGAGAATATTGGAAGGTATCGAACTACAACACCGAGGAATTGGACTCCTCAGTTGGTAAGATAGATTAATTTTGTAAGTAATAAAACTTCTCGCATATTGGATTTTTTGTTGGATAGCATATTAGGAGGATATATTACAAAATTTGTAGTAGATTGTACCCAGTCACACAATGTTGAAAAAAGGGACATCTTCAAAGGTCCACGTGAAGGTTGATGAAATCAATGGGTACATGGATAAGGGGCTTCACGCACATAGGGGAAACAAGGGATGAAAAGAGGATATTCTAAGGATAGGAGAGTATGAAGGAAGGGAGGGACTCGGGATGTAAAGAATTGAAGAAGTTGTATCAGAGGAAGAAGATGAGTTTGGAGTATTGCACAGTGAAAGGAGGTACAAGAGGCGAAATATTGGGGTTGAGAAAGGAGATTCGCATAGTGAACCAAAGTGGAGAGGGTCTTGCACAATAGTCCAAATCATGGAGATACCACATATAAAAGGAGAGGAATAGGAGTTCCAATCTAGTCCTATAATAGAAGAGCTTCCAATTCCTACTCAGACTAGATCATGTGTCGAATCCAGGACCCCATGTGCGTCACCACAATCTGAGATAGAAGTTGAATACTTATCCAAAGCACTTATAATTAGCAAGGGAGGAAAGATTAGTAGAAATTAGAGCAGCATAAGAAGTGCACATAGTCAGATTCAACCAACATCACCAAGAGGAGGGACTACACAAAGAAATATGGCAGAGGTAGACAACACCCTCAGACTACCTGAGTTCCAGGGAGTTGGGTCAGAGGACTCAGAATAGCATATGTTTTTCTGTGAAATAATTAGGGTCGTAAAGAATGTCCAAGATGAGGCCATAAAGATTGTGTTTCTAGAAAGAACATTTAGAGGTTGCGCGCTAGTCTGGTACATGAAGTTGTAGAGTACCACACCTATAGGACAAGCCAATACTTTAGTGGAGATAAGACAAGTATTGTTGAAAGAGTTCAAGAAACCAAAGTCTGAGTCATATTACATTACAGATCTTAAGGAAATTAAATAGGTGCAAACTAAGTTAGTATGGGATTTTGATAAAAGATTCAAGGACCTGATCGGTAGACTGACTTTCTAGATCTCTGATCAACAACATCAAGAATGTTTCATTGCAGGATTTTTACCACACATTCACAGGTCGTTGATTAAACAGAAGGTAGAGTCGCAGCCTAAAGATTTGGATATTGTGATGAAGATGGAATCATCCCATATAGGAGACAATGGAGGGATAGTGCAAGTTCAGACGCAGCTAGTTGCTTTGACGATTCAATTGGTAGAACTCACAAAAAGAAAGGAGAAACTGGAACAAGTTTGGTGTACCAAGTGTAGGACTAAAGTCCACCACAAGGACGAGTGACCAACATTCGTGCAGTATTTGGCGACTGGAGCAACGAATCCATTACCTAGAGGGGGGTATTGTGAGATATGTAAGAAATGGAGACATCATCCAACTGAGTGTCCATTACTGCATAAGTATAAAAGTACACCAAGGAACTTGTTTTGAAATTGTTGCAAGTTAGTCGGACATGAAGAAAAGGATTGTCGCACATTTGATTTGATGAGGGATCGCACATCAAATATGTACATGATTCAAGAGGAGAATGTTGTGACAGAAGGAGGTGGTCCATGGTATAATAATCAGAGAGGATTTAATCCAGAAAACAAAGGAAATTTTGGCAGAGGTCGAGGTAGAGGAAATTTTGGCAGAGGAGGAAGAGGACCAATAATATGTTACAATTGTAATCAATCGAGACACTTAGCCTGCGACTGCCCGAACCCCTATATAACATGTACATAATGTAGAGCACTCGACCATACGATAGAATATTTTCCTCAACTTGTTACGAAATGGTAGGAAAAAGGAAATCAGAACCAAATTCCAAATCAGAATGTACAGAAGATATCAGTCGAAAGATGCAATGAAGGACCTAGAATAGAAGTTGTTATGCACAGAGGAGCTAAAACAGCAGTTGATGTGACAAATGGAGGGAAGAAGACTAAGAAATGGGTAAGGAAGTTAGCAGGGCTTATGCCAACATTCAATCCTCAGCAGGAAAAGGAGACATATCATAGGGCAAGAAAAGAGTTACTTAGACAAGATTGAGGAGCAACAACATCATATGTGTCGTATGTCAATTATTGCATTGTGCCAGAAAATCCAACTAGGAAGGTAAGAACTCTAAGATAATTCTTGATAAGTTGCATAGAGATAATGAAATATGAAACTATGTTGAATACACTATATGAAATGATTTATCACTACACTCAAGGAAGGGAAACTCCCATCGTATAGAGGATGGTGAATTAGGTATTGTGCAGAAAGAGGACCAACGGAGAATTCAGATTCAGTGCACAGATTGGAGAATGTGATGTGAATAATGTTATCTTAGACTTGGGATATAATGTAAATGTGTTATATAAGAAGACTTGAGAGATGATGGGAATCCCAATTTGGTTTGGTCTCCTGTTCAGTTAAGGCTTACAAATCAGCACAAGATAGTACCAATTGGTCGATTAACAAGAGTACATGTGAACATAGATGTGGTGCGCGGTGTGGCAGACTTTGAAGTTATTGAGATCATGGATGATAGTCAACCATATCCAACATTGATGGGACTTGAATGGGAATTTCATAATCATACAATCATTAATCTGAAGAGGAGGGAAATGGTATTTGAAGTCAGAAATTTGAAAGTTATTGCACCATTGGATCCAATAGAAAGAAAGAGATACATAGATCCAGCAAGAGGGAACGACATTGACAACTTGTATAACATGATTGCGCGGATGGATGATTATGTTAACCCCACTACATATGGTGTGTAAAGTTTTCAAAGTATCAGTTCATGTCCATCAGACTCAGAGGAAGGTTTGGAGCATTGGCAGCATAGGATGCATGAAGTATAACATGATCCTTGCGTTGGACAGGAAAAGAGTTATGTGATCCACCCATGTATGATGGATTGACTGATATAAGCTTGTTTGTAAAGGCATTTGAGTTACAAGTACCTGAGAAACAAACGTTTTTGGCACTATATGTTGTCCTAAAAGTGACTCACACTGAATGGTGGGTTGCACACAAAGAGGGAATGGAATATTGTCACAATGTAGAAGGATAATGCAAGTGATATTTGGTAATGAAGTGGAAAATATTATGTAGAAGTATACAGGGGAGAGTGATTTAGAAGGTCACATTGAGCAATGTATAACTTTGCGGAGCTCGGTACCAGAGACAAAATGGATGCACGGATTTATACATAATTTGGATACAATTCCGAAGAAATGGTAGTTGGAATTGGAAATGCACACAGAGACAACAAGATGGTGCGATCTAGTGCAAATATTCAAGGTAACATTTACATTTGAACATGAATCCCCATTAATGGATGCAACGCTATAGGTTATTCCAACCAAAATATTTTTAGAAGAAGGGTCGATGGAGATGTTACCAGTATGCAATGTGCATAGAGATTCGATGATTTTCCATGAGTTAATAGAGTGCCACAATGTTGCTATGGAAAAATAGGATGAAGAAGATCCTAGGAATGTACAAGTACCTGAAACAGAAGGAGACTGAGTAGTAGAAGGGCCAGAGATTGAGTCCATTGCGTACACATAGCCAATAAAGACGCGGAAGGTAAACATTGGGATGACAGAAAATCCCAAGTTTGCACAGATAGGATATTAATAGAGTGATGCAACAGTAGAGAAGATTGCATACTTACTGCGCAAATATCAAGACCTATTCCCAACTACATTTTTAGAGATGAAGGGGATAGTTGGGGACTTATGCGAGATGAATAGTATGTTAAAACCAGGTGCTAAGTTAGTGCAACAAAGACATTACAATTTAAATCCTAAGTACAAGGATAAGGTGAAAGAAAAAATAGACAGGATGTTGGATGCAGGAATCATCAAACCGATGGAATAATCAGAGTGGATCATCCCAATGGTAGTGCAAGACAAGAAGACGGGAGGAATCAGGATTTGCATGGATCTAAGGAAGTTGAATGATGCATGTTTACATTATCCATTTCCAACACCATTCATGGATGAGGTACTGGAAAACATAGGAGGCCAAGAGACTTATTCCTTCACAGATGGATTCTTTGGGTACCATCATATAACAATTGCGCAAGAATACTGGTACAAGACTAGTTTTGTGACACAGTGTCAGATTCCTCTAAATTTGAAGAAGTGTATTTTTTTGGGCACCGTTCGGCATTTTGTTGGGCCATGTAGTCTACAAGCATGAATTGTTGATGGATCCAATCAAGATTGCAGTGATTCTAGAGTTAGAACCACCTACATCAATCAAACATCTAAGGGAAACTCTGGGTCACACGGGATATTATGGGAATTTTATTAAATTCTATGCTCAAATCATAGCACCTGTGGAAAATTTGTTGAGGAAGGAAGCAAAGTTTCGATGGAACGAGGACTGTCAAAAGGGTTTGGACAAATTAAAACAAAAACTAGTGATCGCGGCGATTTTAATCTTTCCAAATTGGAACAAGGAGTTCCATGTTCATGTGAGTGCATCATCCATAGCATTGGGCACAATATTATCCCAACCAAGGGTGGGAGACATAGATCACCCGATTGTGTTTGTAAGTAGGAAGTTGTCCATATCGGAGAATAATTACACCACTAAAGAATGAGAAGGATTGAAAATGGTATATGCGCTACAAAAATTTAGACATTATTTATTGGGATCTCACTTTAAGAAGTATATAGACCATTATGCACTAAAATAGTTAGTAAACAAGCCAATGTTGGGGGGGAGAATATGCAAATGGATATTGTTTTTTCAAGAATACGATTTTGAGGTTGTGGTCAAACCAGGGAAGTTGAATTCAGGACCAGATCATTTATCGTGCATACTATCAGGAGAATATGTTGGGAATTTAGATGACATCTTACCATATGCACAACTATTTGCAGTCAAAATGGTGGATGAGTACTTTTTGGATATTGTACAGTTTCTAAGTACAGGAATGGCTCCATTAGAAATGTCATTTGTGCAGAAGAAACAATTGGTAGTTAAAGCAGTGGATTACCAGTTGATTGCAGGAAACTTATACAAGTTAGGTGCAGATGGAATACTGGCATGATGCATATTGGAACATCAAAGGCCTATGACACATAGAAGCGCGTGAAGGCATTGGAGGAGGAAATTGTGCAGGTAAAGCAACTGCATAGAAAATTTTGTGTGAAGGGATTTGATGGCCCACACTTCATAAATATGCTAAAGGGCATTGTCATGCATGTGATGTTTTTCAAAGGGTGGGAAAGCCATCCAAAAGGGATGAAATGTATTAAAACCCACAAGTTATGTTGCAAGCATTTAATAAATGGAACATATATTTTGCGGGGCCAATCAACCCACAAGCTAGAAGATCAAGAGCAAGGTATATAATCACTACAACAGAGTATTTGAAAAGATGGTCAAAAGCAGCACCAGTCACATACTACACCGCGAAGACTCTTGCACGATTTCTATTTGAGAATGTAGTCACGCGATTTTGGTGTCTGGGCATATTACTCAGCGATCAAGGAACACACTTCCTTAATAGAACAATTGCATCATTGATTGAGGAATTTCAAATCCATCATCAGAAGAGTACCCTGTATCATCCTTAGGCCAAAGGGACAGTGGAAGATTTCAATAAAATCTTGGGGAATGCTTTGACAAATATTTGTAATGTAGGGAGAGATGATTGGGAATTAAGAGTTCCTGCACTTTTATGGGCTTATAGGACTACTAGTAAAAATTTGACACGGAAAACACCTTTCAGGTTGGTCTATAGGCAAGAAGTCGTGATGCCAATGTATTTTATTCTACCTAACCTACATGTTACAGCGATCATTGATCTTTCAGACTCGCGCGTAGTAGAGGAGATATTGTTGCAATTGGTATAGCTTGAGGAAGATCAGTATGTTGCAGGTTTTCATCAACAAATTAAGAAGGCAAGAGAGAAGGCTTGGCATGATAGACACATTAAACAGAAAATGTTCCAAGTGGGAGACTTAGTATTAATCTATGACAGTAAGTATATGTAGCATCAAGGAAGTTTTGAATGCATTGGTTAGGACACTATGGGATTCAACATGTGACAGAGGTGGGTGTTGCGTAGTTGGAAACCTTGACTGGAGAAGTCCTTGGAGGAATGGTGAAAGGAAGTCGGATGAAAATATATAGAGATGGTCAAAAGTATGCACAGTAATATGGGCTACATCAGAACACATGTATCATAGTAATTGCACTATAGTAGGAAGGTAAAACACAGAAAAACATACAAAAGGTAGAAAAAGGAAGAAAACCAAATAAAAAGTAGATATAGAAAAAAAGAGAAAGAGTATAAATTACAAGGCATAATAAATTGTGCAAAAGGAATGATTATCATGCTATCGGGATGAAACTGCACCAATTAAGACAACAACACATAGAAGCAAAAGATTGAAAAGTAAGTAAACCTGGAAGAAAGAACAGTTGCCCAGTGGAATAATGACAAGACCGTTAAAGGCATTAAAGCAAGGAAACGATGGCTACAAGGTGGTAATGACATGTCATAAAGACCCTGTATAATCTTAAATTGTAAAATCCACTAGAAATCATGACAGATTGGCAGTACGAGGAAAAAATCTAACAACATATTTGGTAATAAAGCCACATTTATTTAACCATTCATTAACCTTGTTGGCAGATTGGACAAGTTAGTTAAGGTGCGAAGGGACATGAACATCTAGTAAGGCGTCACAAAATTCGTTGAGGGTCACCAAGCATGAATTATTGTTACTACGAGTCACATACAAGTGAGAATGAAACAGATAAAACTAGAGATAACTAGAGTCGACTCAGAGCCGAACTACAGTTGAACCAGAACATAGAGAGAGAAAGTAAAGAAACCTATTGCATGAAACAATGGCCCCACTGAAAGTTGTAGCACCATCAGAAGTGGCAAAAAAGCAATCAAAATGACCATCAGTTTTACCAGAGGAAGAAAAACAGTCATAGCGCAAAAGAAACATGCATAAGGAAAAGCTACAAAAGCAAGACCGATCAGCAAGTCAACTTGAGTTATCATGAGTTGTAATAGGGTTTGGGGTGAGTAAAGTAGGGTTTTAATCCCTAGAATTCATCTATAAATATGTAATGGATTGGGAGAATAGGGGTTCATCTCTTTTAGTTCCAATGAGTTGAGAAATATATAGATTTTTCTTCGAGAGGAGAGTCTATGTCTAAGTGTTAAGAAGATGTTGCAGGGAGAGAGAGAGAGAGAGAGAGAGAGAGAGAGAGAGAGAGAGAGAGTCTTGCACTACAAAGCGGCTAGGCTAGATCAAGGAAAAGATATCATGTTGTATCTTTGTAAGCGTAGTGTGCAAGCATAAAACAATTGTAGAAAGCATAATAAAGAAGTTAATCATTGTGGTGAACCACGTTAACTGTTGTGTTTAATTGTATTTTATGTGATTGATCATGGATTATTTCTCGATGCATGTTAGACTAGATTTATATTATGTGTGATCATTGAGTAATAAATTAATAATGTTACAGTACTTGGTTTATGTTGAAATCTGAAGTATAATGGGAATACATAACCGACTGCACTAAGTAACCTAAATACATAATAACGCGCACAAAACAAATAGGTAAGAGTAAAGAGGAAGATCACATCACATTCCGTCACTACTGCAGAAACTAGATTCCTACAACCCCAATAGATACCTCGGGTGAGACTTCACTTGCATCCAAGTGATGCCTAAAGGGCCAGTGTATAAAGGATTTTGTTGGTCAAGATAAATCGAACCTAGAGTCTTACAAATACGTGCATGCCAACATTGCAAAACAAAACTAGAATTCGCATTATTTTCCATATGAAAAGAACGACATATACAAAGGCATGTTAGTACATTTAATGAAAACATCCAGGTATCAATTTAATAATAGTATAGAATATATTCTATGTGCTACGCATTCACATATATGTTGTTTCAACCAAGAGAATTTGGACAAGCCAGGGAAGTATTAGTATTGGTGCATCGCAGATACACTCCCAGCGACAGAGTCACAAGTAAATTTGTATACCCTATATTATGTTTGCACGTTGTGATGGCATGGTCGGCTAATAGCAACAAGTACTTATGCAATTTGCAAATTTCTATATTTAGTTCAGCCCAGATAGGTATACATGGAATCAAAGCAATCAATGTTGAGAAGTCAAGTGTGACAGGGACAGTTGAAGAAAGTATTCATGCATAGCAGGACCAATTGGAAAGGTATGTATATAAAAGTGTGCATTTTGCAGTTGGTCAAGAAATACATTGAAATTGTTTTTCATATTGATTATTTTCTGCAATTGCTATTGCATGGTGAAATTGTGTAACTTCAAACATTGTGTTAATAGAAGACTTGAACAGTCACAGAACTAAGGAAGTATTCATTGGTGATGTGATGGTTTTTTACAACACATAATTGGATAAGGTGAATAGAACATGCAAAATATTGTGTGTTGATATGAAAGATGCAAATGGAATGATGAAAATTACATTGAGTGTTCATGCACACCTCATTGAAAGACATGAGCAATAGATTGTTCCTGAAGCTGGAATATCTATTACAAATTTAAAAATTATAACTAAAAGTTTCTATAACCATGGTGATTGCAATCGTGTTATATCCATGGTTGAATCAAGTTTCATTGAGACGGTGTCTCCAACGTGCAAAGAATAAAATTTTGTACTAGACACAACAAT
This sequence comes from Picea sitchensis, assembly GCA_010110895.2. NCBI lineage: Eukaryota > Viridiplantae > Streptophyta > Pinopsida > Pinales > Pinaceae > Picea > Picea sitchensis. The sequence goes on from SNQJ01S0012696.1 coordinate 46,181, forward strand.
CAAGCAATTTGCAAGTAATACAAACATGTATCTCATTGGAACTATTGGAGTTGTTGTGATGTTTCCTAGGAAACTTGGATCATGGTACATTTTGCATATAAAATATGGAAACACATAGGAAGACAAAGAAATGGTATGATTTTCCATTGTCAATTGTTTTTTGTTTATATGCTACTATATGTTAGGTGTGGCTATATGACAACTATAGTATTTTGTGTATCAACTGCAACTGTTCGAGACATATGGGAATTTCTTCACTTCACTGGAACAACAATTGCAAACATGGAAATTTCCCATTGTTCTATTTTAAAATATAATGTAGAGGAGAGATGGAGAAGAAAAGGTGCTCATCACAACACAGCCAACATTTATAACAGAACTTACAAGAGAAGCGGTCAAAGTTCTAAAAAAACTAACTGGGTTGACAAATGTTATAAGTATAGATTCCCAAGTCTATCTCCAAATGTTGTGTACAAGAGTATTTGAAAACACACACACACTTATATATATCGTAAATTATTAAACTTTGTACTGTATGAATAGGTCGAGGGTACAATGATAGCAGCAAATGCACATTCAACTCCATTTGAACTTGTTTGTGCAATTTATAATTCTCCTGCAGGTGCATCTGCTTTGATAAAAAAATGCAATGTTTGATTGTGTAAGATGCAATCAGAGATGACCTTTTGTATATAAAAATTTCCTAAGTGTTTTTGTATGTACAATTGACAACGATAATTTGCAATACACCGCCAGGGAACCTATATTGCAGGAATTTCTTCCTAGTCTAACAAAAATGCAATATGAAATGTATTTGCAAAAGAAACCCGGAACAGTTTATATGCTACGTGATTTTCGAGTACATGGAAAATTTAATTGAATGAAGACAATGTTGTGCTACATGTAGGGTAGATATTGGATGAGTATAGTTTCATCCTGCATGTGCAATGACTTATGTCTATTGTGTTTCAATTTCTTTGTGCAAGTATTATAACTATGATCTAGTTATTATTTTTATATTGGTGAAAATGATAATGTGTAATATCATATACATTGTATATACATATTGTCTGTGTACTTATTGAATGTCAGGAATAGCGTATGCATTGATTCGAATGTATTTTGTTGACATTGTTAGTATTACAACATTGTTTTGTTGCATTCTTTGCAATTCAATTATGTCAAAATTTTGATGGAAATTGGAGACAAGTTGTTTGGATGTTATTGGTCATGTTACATTGCAATTGAAGACAAGTTGTTTGGATGTTATTGNGACAAATGTTATAAGTATAGATTCCCAAGTCTATCTCCAAATGTTGTGTACAAGAGTATTTGAAAACACACACACACTTATATATATCGTAAATTATTAAACTTTGTACTGTATGAATAGGTCGAGGGTACAATGATAGCAGCAAATGCACATTCAACTCCATTTGAACTTGTTTGTGCAATTTATAATTCTCCTGCAGGTGCATCTGCTTTGATAAAAAAATGCAATGTTTGATTGTGTAAGATGCAATCAGAGATGACCTTTTGTATATAAAAATTTCCTAAGTGTTTTTGTATGTACAATTGACAACGATAATTTGCAATACACCGCCAGGGAACCTATATTGCAGGAATTTCTTCCTAGTCTAACAAAAATGCAATATGAAATGTATTTGCAAAAGAAACCCGGAACAGTTTATATGCTACGTGATTTTCGAGTACATGGAAAATTTAATTGAATGAAGACAATGTTGTGCTACATGTAGGGTAGATATTGGATGAGTATAGTTTCATCCTGCATGTGCAATGACTTATGTCTATTGTGTTTCAATTTCTTTGTGCAAGTATTATAACTATGATCTAGTTATTATTTTTATATTGGTGAAAATGATAATGTGTAATATCATATACATTGTATATACATATTGTCTGTGTACTTATTGAATGTCAGGAATAGCGTATGCATTGATTCGAATGTATTTTGTTGACATTGTTAGTATTACAACATTGTTTTGTTGCATTCTTTGCAATTCAATTATGTCAAAATTTTGATGGAAATTGGAGACAAGTTGTTTGGATGTTATTGGTCATGTTACATTGCAATTGAAGACAAGTTGTTTGGATGTTATTGGTCATGTTACATTGCAATGTTGATATATTTTTATAAGAACTAGATTTCAATTGGAACAATTTTGCAGATGCAATATGCATCTCTTATCGGTGTCAGAAATTGCTTTCGCAATGTGATTGTACAAGAAATTGCAATCACATTTGTTCTGCTTACAGGTATTGGTGTGAATTTGTATATTTCCCTGGTTGTTTGAATATAATTTTTTACTATTTCATCTGGTGCAACAAAGAATAGAACATGTGATAAATCTTTTGCATAAAAACAAAGTTAGGCATTTTGATGTTTGTCTATCGATAATAGCAAGCATGGCATGCAATAAACCATTTAGTTTCAATTGATTTAAGCAACCTAGATTGAGTGAATACACAAATACTAAGAACAATGTTCTAATTGAAATATATATAGAATCAAATGCAATCAAACTTCAATAACAAAAACACATTTTTACATTGTTTCCTTAAACCAGATATTTTCATTAATGCATGGCACATATGTCCATACTCATGGAATTTAAATAGCAAACAGGAATTTCGGTAAATTATAGATGTTTAAACTAAAATCTATATATGGCACAAATTGGCCACAACTTTGGCACAACTATAAACAACCAACAATTATAATATAGCTTCTCCTCGTCAGCATTACAGTGAAATGTAAATGCACATAAACATGTAATCAATTAAAATTCAAGTTCCACTGGGTCTAGTAAATCACAAATAGATTTCATTTTCTAGCTATGCGAACTATTAAGAGTACAGTAGTCTGAAAGTGTCAGTTCGAAGTACAATGACTTGTCTGATTTCTCCACACAGTTGTTATAAAATAGAATAAATGTTGTGTTTGTCGAGATACACATCTATGGAATGTGAGATAGTTGAATATATGATTGCACCGATTACAACAGTGCCTCGATGTACATATGCACATTGTGACCAGAGAAGTTACAGATAATTTGGACTTTTTCAAGTGTTTGACACATATGTACACATTTCATTTATATCTAGTGATCTTATAATCCACAATTAGTGTCAAATACCTAATTTATATAGCCATTGCACTATAACCTTATAGGTTGTACATAAATACCTAGCTACCTCCTTTCACTTTGTCACCATGGTTCCCATGACTCCATTAGTTCTCTTAAAATTTACTATGTGATCCATATGGATGTCGGTGACCTCCCACCTATTCCAACTGGCTCATTTTGGCAATTTTCTAGTTTGGCAATTTTTTCCTAGTTTTCAGGCCCCTGACTTCTCGGGTTGTTTTGAGGCCCTAAACAGTGTTTTTAGGGCTTGCCACAATCAAACGAATAGTTGATCTAGAGTCTAATTGAAAAATGTGTAGTCCTCGGATAGACCTTTCCAGCGGCCTATTGTGCACCTAAAACGGAGATCGTATGCAAAATTTACAACCCCGGGAAGTTGATGTACTAACTTACCCAAACGGGGCCCACATGACTTTTGGCGCTTCATCTCCTAGGGTTAGGTTTTTGGATGTATAGGGTTTTTTGACATTCCTGTTTATTGTAAAAAGGCCTTCAGAGCCTCATTGTAATCATCTTCTTGCGAGTGAGAAAAGCCATCACATCTCTTCTCATAGATAAGCCTCCACCATTCTAGTAAGCTTGTTTTCCGCTGCATTTTACAGTTTCAACTTATTTCCTTATTGAATAGAAACTAGTTTTATTGTATATTTGTTATTCGGTGTTAATCATATTTTGATAATAATTTGTATTCATTTCGTTATGCTCATAAAATCTAGATCAGTGGTATCAGATCGGTCCACTCCTTGTCGTTCTTAATGCATGTCCCCAACAAGGTTAGTGTACAAAGAATTGGGTCTCGAGCTTGTTTCTCTTGAGGACAAAAGCTCTTGCACGCCCAAGCGACATCTCATGGAGGGAGAAAATAAAGACAATGGGACAAGGGATCCCTTCAAAATATTGCTTGAGGAATCCCTCATGCAACAAAGGAACGAGATGATGGATAGTTTTGCGCAAATCCTTCGGTGTCTACCAACAAGCGATGCATCTTCCTCAAATGGAGGCTTCACCCCCTTCAAGGTACAAATCAACTTCGATATTCCTATATTTGAAGTTCATATAGACATGGATGATGTAGAAAAATGGTTGAATCTGCTAGAAGGGTATTTCTTTGTCCATAACTTCTTGAATAGAGAAAAAATACTTTTGCTCTCCTCAAAGTCGTTCCTCATGTCAAAGATTTGTGGGAAACTTATTGTGAGTAAAAGGAAACCAAGGAACCCTCACTATTTATAGTCACGGTCACCTGGGAGTCCTTCAGGGATGTTATTAAGGAACAATACTACCCTGTTGGAAGTTATGATGCCCTATACACAAAATGGGCCACACTGTGGCAGGAAAGAGACCAAGCAGTGCCCGAGTTCACAAATATCTTCCATACCTTGTGCACCAAGATGGGTATCAAATATTCTGAGTGACATATGGTTCTCAAGGATCACAGTGGTCTTCATTGATACATCCATTCTGAAATGGAGTTTCTAGACATCTCATTGTTGGGCGTGGCCTACCAATATGTCGTCAAAATCGAGCAGAAGCTCAAACAAAAGATGCGAAAATTTGGGCCTGGGAACCCCTCACGACAAAAGAAAGGAAAGAGTGGCCCCAACCTGTAGAACAAAGGACAGAGAAAAGATGGATCGCCTCAGGAAAACTAGTCCAGGCTGCAAGAAAAGAAGGACATCGAAAAGACAAAGAAAGATATCAGGAATTGGTGCGACTTTCATAAGAGTCCCTGGCATAACACTATTGATTGTCGCTCAAAGGAATCATCGGTGGCTGAGGTGAAAGCCTCAGAATAAAATGCAGGTTCTGACTCTGATTCAGAACTAGAAATGGGGAGATGGATCATTGACGCAGAACCAAGTGCTATCGTTGCTACCACCAAGCTCTATCCCGGTGAACCAGACAATCCAGAGGAAGGAGAGTGCCTTTTTCATTCACAAATGTGAGTGAAGGCTACCCCGCTGCACTTCATCGTTGATAGCGATAGCCAGAAGAATTTCATCTCGGCAGAGGTTATCAAGCGACTTTCCCTACCAACAATGCCACACCCGCATCCCTACACCGTCGAATGGCTCCTCCAATGAAGCGAAATCCGTGTCAGCCAACAATGTCGCTTGTCATATGGCGTCAAGCCCTTCAAAGATGAGGTATTGTGTGATGTTTCCCCTTTCGAAGTTTGTAATGTTCTTTTGGGCCAACCATATTTATGGAAACGCCATGTTGTATATGATTTTAGGCCTCGCAGTTTTATTATTACTTTGAACAAGAAATTGTACAGGATACTTGAGGCAGTCCCACCTAGTGTTATTTCCTTGATCTCTTCCAAGCAATGCAGGAAGTTAATCTCTCATACGAGGAAGTTTGTCTTCTTCGTAATTCACTCTCAGAATGAGTGAAATATCGTAGCCATATCCAGGGTCTCCACGACCGACCTCTCCACACAGCAGAAGAAAGTGGATAAGGTCATGGAAGAACACTCGGATATATTCTCCTCACCTATCAGGGTACCTCTCCACTCTCAGGTCAATCACCCAATCGATCTGACCCCTGGTGCACCGCTTCCCAATGGGCTAGTCTACCATCGCTCTTTGTTAGAGAATGAGGAGATCAAGTGGCAGATCCAAGAACTACTCCACAAGAGGCACATATGTCCCATCTCATCACCTTGAAGGAGCCCAATCGTGCTTGTACAGAAGAAATATGGAACCTGGCGACTCTGCATTGATTACTGGGCCCTGAATAAAATCACAATTAGAAATCGATACCCGATTCCCCAAATCGACGACCTCTTTTATCAGCTCATGGGGGCCAAATACTTCAATAATATTGATCTGAATTCTGGCTACCACCAGATCCTGATAGAACAGATAAATGTATGGAATACCACCTTCAAGTCAAAGGAAGGTATTTTTGAATGGTTGGTCATGCCCTTTGGTTTAACAAATGCTCCAGCCACTTTCATGAGGATGATGGACGATATCTTGTGACAAGTCACCAATACTTTTGTAGTGGTTTATATGGATGACATTCTCATTTACAACAAGACTTGGGCAGAACACTTGCAGCATATTCAGCAGGTTTTGCATACCCTGCGACAACACAAGCTATACGCCAACTTGGAAAAATGCTCCTTTGGCATGGACAAGGTCCATTACCTAGGCTACATCATTAATCAGCATGGTGTACATCTGGATCCAACCAAGATCCAATTCATTTGTGACTGGCCAACCCCAACCACACTCACTGAGATTCGGAGCTTCTTGAGCCTTACCAATTTCTACCGCAGGTTCATGTTGGGATTCTCCCATATTGCATGGGCCCTCAGTCAAGTAACTGGGGGGGGTGGTAAGGAGAAATTTGTGTGGGGTTGTTCCCAACAACAAACATTCGATGATTTGAAGAAGCACTTGTGTTCAGCCCCAATACTTTCATTACTGGACCTGCAGTATTCCTTTGAGATCGAGATAGATCCTTCAGACTATGTTGTGGGCATCGTTCTCACTCAGGACGGCCACCCCATGGAATATCATAGTGAGACACTATCAGATGTTGTCTGTAAGTACCCTACTTATGACAAAGAAATGTACTCCATTGTGCAATCCTGCCTCCAGTGGAGACATTACATTATTAGGAAGGATATAATCATCCACATTGATCATAAGCCACTGCAGTTCATGCAGACACGAGGAAAATTGCAGAATGACTGCCATCAGAAGTGGTCCATATACTTGCAGCAAGTCCAACTCAACATCAAGTATAAAACAAGAAGCACCAACTGTGTCATTCATTGCCTCAACAGACTTCCATTTGTGGCACTCACCATGGTGTTAGACTCTTGCGGACATGAGACCTTTGGATGGCCCCAACTTTATGAAACAGACCCGAACTTTGCCACCACCTACCAAATGTTTGGCGTAAATGCAGTTGTCGCTAATTTCCATCTTCAGGATGGGTTGTTTTGTCGTATGGGCCATATCTATTTCCCATCAAGCGAGCGAGCGAAGATCATCTTGGAAGCCCACTACAATTAGGTGGAAGGACACTTCAGCATCAAAAAGAAAGTGGAAATGTTGTAGAAACATTTCTACTAGACGAAACTTTGATAGGAGGTCAGAAAGTATATCAGGTCCTGCACTGCCTGCGTTATTTCCAAACCAACCACTAAGAAACAAGGCCTATACACCCGTCTACCTACTCCTGACAGGCCATGGGAATCCATCTCAATGGACTACATATTGGGCCTCCCGTCCACCAAGTGGAGAAATGACTCTATTTTTGGGGTCATTGATCACTTTTCTAAGATGGTGATTTCGGCTGCCTGCAAGAAGAGCATCACAACAGAGGCCACTGCCAAGCTCTTCTTTGAACGATTCTGGGTACATTTTGGAATCCCATAAACCATTGTCTCAGATCAGGACATTCGATTTCTCAGCACATTTTGGTCGAGCCTTTGGTCACTCCTGGACACCAAGCTCACCAAATCCATGGCCTTCCACCCCCAGACAGATGGCCAAACTGAGGTTGTAAATCGAATGATCATGCATATACTGGACATGTATAATTCCAAGAACCCTCGCACATGGGATGAGAGTCTTCCCTATTTCCATCATAGCTACAACCGAGCCCTAGATAGCTCAATCGTCCATATCCCCTTTCAGGTGGAGTTGGGATTCCAACCATTGGGTCCCATAGATGTTGCACTACCCCTTGCAGTCACCTCAGCCGACTCATCTTCTGCTCCAACTAAAGATGAAAAATCCACTTGATTCATTGAGCGGATCCAGCACATCCGCCAATAGGTTCAGGATATCCTACAAAAGTCCAATGACAAGTACAAGCAACAACATGATCAACATCGGGTGCCACATAAGTTTCAGGTGGGTGAAAAGTTTGGTTGCACTTGCAGAAAGAACGCCTTACAGGACCCCATCGGAAGCTTCGCCCACTCCATTATGGGTCTTAAACCATCACCAAGGTTGTGGGTGATAATTATTTTGAGATCAGCATTCCTCCTTTCATTGGCATGCACCTAGTGTTCAACGTGGATCTCCTTCGACCTTATTTCCCACCATTATTGTACACCTTAGAGATAGCAGAACAGATGACACCAACAGAGCTCAACCTCGAATGCATACAATAGGAATCCAATAATCATATTATGGACAAACAATTCAAGGGAACTCAACAACAAAGGATCCAACTTTATCGAGTTGTCAAAGCAGGGTAGCTCCTGCACCAAGGCAAGTGGCTCACCTGGGGCCAAATTCAGCAAAAATGTTTTCATCTTATGGGGGCACTTAATGAAATGGATACCATTGGTTCCTAAGGGGGTAGTATTGATACATATGGATGACGATGGCCTCCCACCTATTCCAACTGGCTCATTTTGAATGTTTTTCAGTTTGGTAGTTTTTTCCTAGTTTTCGGGTCCCTAACTTACGGGGTTGTTTTGAGGCCCTCAACAACATTTTTAGGGCTCACCACAATTAGAACATAGATAGAGTTGGATTATTATGAAAACATGTGTATTCCTTGGATAGACCTTTTCAACAGGCTATTGTGTGCCTAAAACAAAGATCGTATGCAAAAGTTATGACCCCGGGAAGTTGATGTACTAACTTACCCAAACGGGGCCCACATGACTTTTGGCACTTCATCTCCTAGGGTTAGGTTTTTGGATGTCTATGGTTTTTGACATTCCTGTTTATTGTAAAAATGAATTCAAAGCCTCATTGTAATCATCTTCTTGCGAATGAGTGCAACCGTCACATCTCTTTGCAGAGATAAGCCGCCACCATTCTAGCAAGCTTGTTTTTCGCTGCATTTTACAGTTTCAACTTATTTATTTATTGAGTAAAAACCAGTTTTACTGTATATCTGTTATCCTATGTTAAGAATCTTTTGATAATAATTTGTATGCATTTCGTTATGCTCGTAAAATCTGGATAACTATGTGTAGATATATTTAGCAATGTTATAAACTGACCAGATCTCCTTGTTTACACAAGAGAGATCTATGAATGAACTGAAGCATCATATTTATGAGTGGCCACATCTAATAAAATCGATTGACATAGTTGTCACATCCTTATCATACATAACAAATTGTGATAAATAAATATACTTGGTAATTTGAATTTGATAGGACAATGAAATCAACAAAACGAATCGCACTAGACATAATAAATAAGGGCTACATCGCAGCACAACCCCAACTAACTAGAAAATATATATTGAACAATGTAGCATAACTAGATGCATAGATAATGAATAGTCTTTGTCAAAAGATACTTCATATAATAAAGAAAAAAAACATTATTGTATATGCAAAGATGACAATGATTGTATTATTGTATATGCAAAGATGACAATGATTGTAGAATAAAATAAAGACAATTAGCATAAACTTTTGTAAAATAAGAAAAAAAAAAAAACAATGTTTTCAATGTGAAGTAAAACCTAGTAGTACATCGTATGTGCAGAGACTTTTGCTTTGAATATTTGTCTGCACCTCTGCATAGGTGTGATATTATTTATTCATGTCCAATGTGCAATATATTAAATAATTAATTATTTTATATTATTTATTAATTAGTTGTTAACTATTTATTAATTATTTATTATTGCTTATGTGTGGAGACTTTTGCACATGTATAACCTTACAGAACATGGTTTTGTATGCGTGCATTTTATGTGCAAAGGATTTTTCTTTGAGGACTTATGCGCACCTCTGCACGGGTATAGCATCGCATAGGTATGGTATTATTTATAAATGTGCAATGCATTGTATGAAATATTTGAATTATTAATTATTTAATATTCCAATCTGCAATGCCCTGTTGTTCATGTGCGGAGACTTTTCCACTACTTGTGTGTGGAGACTTTTCTACTGGTGTATAGTCGCACAACATGGCCTTGTACATGAGCATTATATTCCCGCACAACCCAGGTGTGGTTCCGTACGCATACATCGTGTGTGCATTATTTAATGGGTTTCTACTTATGTGTTGAGAGTTTTGCACGGATATATCCTGCGCACATGTATATTTCTTGGTGGTGCATATACGAGTAAAAAAAACTATTTATTCTTTATTAAATAATTAATTATTTAATATTATTTTTTAATCTATTATTAATAATGAGCCATATGCAATGTATGGAACCATAGTTGTGTGGCAATATGCCTTATCGATTATTTAAGATTGTAATGTGAAATGTGTTGTTGCTTATGTGTGGAAACTTTTGCACATCCATATCACCGCACAACTATGGTTGCAATTTGTTAAATAATTAATTATTTAATTTTGTTTATTAATTATTTATTAAGAACCATAGCTGCGTCGAGATATACCTTTGCAAAATTCTCGCGCAAAAGACTCCTCACAAATATATCGCACATGTGCATAGTGTTATCACATAAGACTGTCTAAGGGTCACAAGGCAACCCAATCCTTTTCTTGTGCAGGTATCACCCTTGAGCTCAAAACGCGTCTTTCAGAACAGTCTATTTCGGGCTTGAAGCGCAAGCAGCAGGCATTTTTAGTCTTTCAACAGTGGATATTCATGGATCAGTTTAGAGTAGCGACTCACCGACATTCAAAACCTTAAAGTTGCATGAAGTATAGCACCGAGGAAAAACCCTGAAGTAAGCATGGGTCGTTGATCTTAAGGGGATACAGGTGGCAGCCAATCCAAGTGTTCGGGAAATGAGCTTCGGGAGTTTCGAAGTGAGAAGTGCAGAAAACTTCTGAAGAGCCGAATCCCGAACTCCCGAAGAAATCATGGACCATTGATTCCAAAATCAGCAGGGAGTCGTTGATCTTAAAGGCAGTGCCTCCCAAAGTCCCGGAAGGCCCGAAGCGTCGAAGTTCTGAAGTCCCGAAGCGCCCGAAGGCCCAAAGTGGTCGAAGACCCGAAGTAGCTCTCGATCGTTGATCGATAAGGGAGCAGAAGGGTCATCGATCTGGTTGAAGGGCTCAAAGTCCTGAAACATGAACAGATTCATTGATTGAAGAGGACGTGCATCGCCAGATCTATAGCTCTGGGTAAAAGCGCATGGAAGAGGGCGAGGTTTGAGATTTGATTTCCCTGAAGTCCGAAGCCACAAAGGGATCTCAGTCATCAATCTATGGAGGCCACACGTCGTCATATCCTTAACTCCGGATGTTTTTATTCAAGGAAAAATAAGTTTGAGTTTTCAGTTTCCCGGAGCCCGAAGACCCGAAGGAGATATCAGTCATCGTTTTAAGAGGATACGTGGCATTCATCAGTATGGACATGTGGCGCACTCGTCGATCGTGACACTAGGCACCTATTCGGCAATGACACATGGCACTCATTCTAGGCAGTCATGGGCATATCATTTGCTTATTTCTTAGTGACACGTGTCACTTCTCTTTCATGGAACGTCAGCATAGCAGTGACAGGTCATCCTCCGGGAGGTGTTATTGTTCAAAGTCAAGAGTAGCGTCCCCCTCCCCTAGGGCACAGTTTGGCGGGTTCTAAAGTTGGTGGGCGGTTAAGCTTGGCAGTGGCGCTAAATCTAGCGGTGCGCCCAGATCTCATATCGGGACTAGATCTACGACCACAGCTCATTGCGGGGATGCAACATGCTCGGACGATAATTTTCTTGAGCAGTCCCGCAACTGAAACCATGGTATGGAAAATGCGTTGCGTGGAGAAATGTGGTGGAATGCGGACCCAAAAGCAGTCTGAACCCAAACCACCTCTGAGTAGCCCCAAAATCACATGTGTATATGGCATCCTATCTGAGAGAAGCACGTGGTCGCTGCCTGAGCATTAACTCTCGTTCAATTTCTGAGGAAAGGCAATTAATGAAAGTAGAGTGGGTGGTTGAAACCTCGGCTTACTCCATAAATGGAAGGCATGGAAGGCCCGGTCTTGGGGACTGAACCATCAGCTCGTGGTACCCCTGTGGGCAGATTTTCCTACAAAACCCATGTTGATCTGAGCTCGCATCTGACAGAGGGGTGCATGTTCAGTTTGAAAGAAGAATTCATTGACGCAAAGCTTTGATTGTAGTGACCAAGTCGCACTCTTGGTAGTGGCGTATTGTTCTGAGTATAAATAGATAGTTTTAATATTTTGTTAAGGTCATCAACTGGTTGAGAAGAGCTCCCTATTTAGTAATGTTTTGATGCCAGAACTGTTCTTTGGTTATGTATCAGATTTGAGACTTTCAGATTAATAGAAGTTGACCTCTTTTCATCTCTTTGTAAAAACCGTGCTAAAACTCTCGGGCATGGAGGATCCAGTCAAGGGTTGTTATGATGTTGTAATGTAGGTTTGATTGCAGCAGTATCATGACTAGTTTTAGTCAACTTCCTTGTGGTATTTTCCCCTCTTACACTGAATGGCTCAGACATGGAGGATCCAGTCGAGTTGTTGTAGTTGTATGATGATGTAGGTTTCATCATTGTGTTGTTGTGACTGTGTTGTTTGGACATATTTTAGTGTCTGAAGCTTGAGCTTCAGAGTGATCTTGAGTCTGAGTTTTTCTTCTCCAAGCTGCTTGAAGGCCTAATGCCCATAGCAATCTTGTCCACCTTTCTTACTAAGTCTTCCCTCTACTCACACTTAAACTCAATTCACTGACTGAAGTTAATTGTGACCCTCACTTCCCTGTGCATTTCTTGTCCAGTTCTGTGTTGAACATCATTCATATATTGAGTTTTGTCCATTGACCTCCACTCATATAAAACCAACATCCACCAAAAACTCTAATGGGTACTAGGCTTATCCTCCTGCAATATGAGGGTGACTTTTAGTGCTAACACATAGACTTTTGCTTTGACAATTTGTCACGAATTCCACACATGTATATCACCGCATAGGTATGGTATTATTTATTAATGTTTAATTTGTTGTTGCTTATGTGTGGAGACTTTTGTGAAGGAAAATCCACGCACAACTGTGTTTTTGTACCCGTACATGGTATGTGTGGAGACTTTTGCTTTGAATATTTGTTCGCACCTCCGCATAGGTATTTTGTCACATAGGTATGGGTGGAAACCTTAGCACGGGTATATCCCTGCACAATATAGTTATGTACCCATACATTTAATATGCAAATGATTTTTCTTTGATGATTTCTCTCCACCTCCGCACAGGGGTAGCCCCGCAATGTGCAATGCACTGCTACTTATCTACAAAGACTTGGGCATTGCTTATGTGCAAAGACTTTTTCTTTGACTATTTGTCTGCACCTCTGTGCAAGTATGTCTACTAGTGTTGCATATACCAGTAAAAACAACTATTTATTCATTATTAAATAATAATAATAATAATAATCTATTTTTAAGGTCACGGCCAAGCCACACCAAATTGGTGTATGAGACCCCCTTGTTTGTGGGACAAGGGACCCCCCTCCGCCCAGCGATTTGACTGGTAAAGTCTACGGAGGTATACATACCCTACCCCCCTCTGGATTTGAACTTGTGACCTCTTAAGAGGAAACACATGTTCTTAACCATTAGGCCCACTCAAGTTGTATTAATTTTAAATAATTAATTATTTAATATTAGTTATTAATTAGTTATTAATAATGCGCAATATGCAATGTGCAGAGACATTTGCACAGGTATATCCTCCCAGAGCTATTGTTTTGTATCCGTACATCACATGTGCATTATTTAATATTATTTATTGATTAGTTATTAATTATTTAATATCAAATAGCTAATTATTTATCAATTATTTCATATTACAATGTGAAATGCATTGATGCTTATGTGCTAAGACTTTTTCACAGGTATATCCCCGCACAACTATGGTTTTGTAGTGGTATGTGCATTACTAAATATTATTTATTAATTGTTTAATATTAAATAATTATTTATTTATTAACTATTCAATATTGCAATGTGCAATGTATTGTTGCTTATGTGCAGAGACTTTAGTACAGTTATATCTTCACGCAGGGGTGGTTCTATACGCGTGCATCGTGTGTGCATTGTTTAATGGGCTCTTGCTTATGTGTGGAGATTTTTGTATAGGCATATTCCTCATACATGTATCTATGTTAGTGGTGCAAATATGAGTAAAAAAAATATGTATTCTTTATTAAATATTTAATTACTTAATATTGTTTTTAATTTGTTATTAATAATGAGCCATATGCAATGTGCAGAGACAATTGTACAGTTATATTCTCGTAGAGAATTATTTAATATTATTTATTAATTATTTAGCACATGTATATCCCTGCATAGGTATGGTTGTGTACCCAAACAAAAGTCTCCATACATAGGCAGCGCAAAAGCATCTGCACATTAGCAGTTGTGCATTGCACATAATTAATAAATAAATAATTATTTAATATTTAATATTTAATATTTAATAACATGTGCAGATATACTGACAAATTACCAAAGCAAAAGTCTGTGCACATACGATATACACATGCGGACCGATGTTGTGCATGGATATACATGTACAAAAGTCTCAGCACATATGCTTTATGTCTTAACATTTTTATATGGAAGCATATTCTAAAATATGGCAAGCTTTAATATATGCACAATATTAAATATAGAGATGGAAAGCTTTAATATCTTTACGGACTATATAATGGGGGATACAACTGTGTGGAGGTGCGGGAGCTATACTAGTATACATAACAACACGGGTATAACTTCCACACCTCTGCACAGGTGTATCCCCCACACAACAACACTTAGTCTAATAGTTATCAAGTGGTAGAAACAGATCAACTATGGGAAAAACATTATCGGCTATGAAATATACCTAGAGCTCATTCCTTGATATTGCTCGTTCCTTGCATCATATTTTAGCTCTCTCGTTCAAGTTTAAGGAAATATTGTTTATATTTATTTCAATATTAGTCATATTATTTTATTTTAATAGTTTTGCTCTAGCCCAAATCTAGACCATGTTCCAATTTGAAGGGTGTTGCATGTGGCTGGCAAATTTTGCACAAACCCATAAGTAATATACAACTTATATGACTTAACATTTTTATATGCAAGCATATTCTCAAATATGACAAGATTTAAGAAACGTGGTTTGCTCCGATTTGGAAAGAAAGAAGAGAAAGTAGGTAATAGACTGCAGTGCAAAACTCTAGATGAAAATCTTGTGTCAAATTCTTTTGTCAACTCAATATCTATTTAGAATTCCTTAGTCAAAATCCTTTTTACTAACCCATTTTTTCAAACTATGCAAGGATCCTTCTTGTTGCAATGTCATTGCCTTTAGCCTACGTGTATCTTATGCACAAACATATAGTTCGAACATATCTTTACAAATAATTAAAAGATTAATAATTATTTATTAATCTAATAAAAGTTTATTGCTAGTACCTTTGGAGAAATTTAATTATAGGTCCTCAGTACAAACATATTCTCTGAACATATGTAGCTTCTAAACTTATGCACAGGTATATCGTTGTGAAGCTGATAGTCATTCTAATAGTTACCAATGTTATGGATAATAGAGTATTATTATGCATATTCATATTGTTAACAAAATGATTTTTACATGTTAAAAATAAAAGTTAATTATAAATTTAACAAAAGATAACTATATAGCTTCCGCACCTCCGCAAAGGTATATTCCCACATTGCAAATACTTAGTAAATAAAACACATAAAAGATGATGTAGTGATTTTTGTGCATGATTGAAATTAGCGTAAATGATAGAAATTGTCACTAAGGTTTATAACATAATATTTGATAATGATATTTGTTAGTTGGTATAAAAACAATTCTCAAAACTTTTTTACGTAGTCCTATACAGATAATTAAAAAGATTAATAATTATTTATTCATTTAATAAAAAGCTAATTATTAAGTTAATGAACCTTAATTATACATCTTCAGCACAACAAACACTTAGTAAATACAAGACAGTTATTCGGGACCAGTACATCGAAACTTCTAGAGTTGCACATTCACATGTGTCGCACATGTTCCAACCATCTGCTACAACTACATAACTAAATTGCTTATTAAATTATTGTGCGTGCACTCATTCAAACTATCAGTTGCAGCTCTATAATTATTTTTCCTATTGAAATTTCGTTGTCATCACCACAATAAGATCTTGTTTTATTATTATAGTTGATATTTTATCGATATTTTATGCTTTTAATTATTATCTATATCAATGAAAACAATTCCAAAAATAGATATATAATTGTATTTTGTACCTAGGATAACAATAGAGAGAATTATAGGTAATCATATTCTGTGACTAGCATAACAATATTGTTGGTTAAGTTATATAATTATTATATTTATTAAAATTCTCAAATGAAACATAACTATCTCTTGTCACTGCAAGTATAATATTAATAATAATTATTATTATTACTATTAGGTGATCATATTATGTGACTAGCATAACAATGTTCTTGGTTCGGTTATATAATTATTATATTTATTAAAATTCTCAAACGAGAGATAACGATCTCTTGTGGTTTCCATCATAACTTTATTAATATTAATAATATTAATAACACATACCAAATAAATTCATGGTTGAGAATGTAAAGTTGAACTATGTAAAAACGTCATAGATTTTGGGTCGAGGAAATTTGCATTTACAATTGTTTTGCACCCCTCTTTTTGCCAACATACCTAATTTGCTCAATAATGAGGTGATTTATTCCAATTTGATTTGTTTGTATTTGTGATGTGACGGAGGTTATTCAGAGGCAGTGAAAAGTAAATGTCAATTTTGGAATAAACCAATTGGACTTATGTAACATATTGTTCGCATGTTTCACGTATAGAAAAGTAGATGGAAGAAAATACAAGAATAGCAATGATCCATGTGGATATTGGTGGCCACCCACCTATTCCACCTTGCTCCTCTTGACAGTTTTTAGTTAAGCACGTTCTTATCTACTTCTTTGTAATTGTTGTTCTACACTTTCGAGGTTGTCTGAAGCCCTACACATCTCCCAAGTGGAGACTGGTGTCTTCCCAACTAATCCAACTAGCTTATTTTTGAATTTTTCATGTCAACACATCTTTATGTACTTCCAAGGCCATTTTGGGGCCCTAAACATTGTTTTTTTGTCTTGTCAGGGTCAAATTGTAAAAGATGTCAAATTTTAACGGCATAATGTGTAGTTCTCGAAAATACCTTTCTAACAAGATATCACGCGCCTAAAACGGAGGTCGTATGCAAAAGTTACGACCCCGGGAAGTTGAGGTACCAACTTACCCAACGGGGCCCACATAACGTTTGGCATTTTACCTCCTAGGGTTAGGTTTTTGGATGTTTAGGGTTTTGGAATTCGTGAGTAATGTTAAAAAGGCCTCTAGAGCCTCATTGGTATCATTATACTCAAACGGATGTGCGTAGCAGCCACATCTCTTCTCAGAGATAGCTACCATCATTCGAGCAAGTTGTTTTCAGCTCTACAATTTTACAGTTTCAGCCTATTTCATTTATTCAATAGAAGTTATTGTTCATTGGATATCTATTGTTGTTTTTTGTATCTTTGTTTTATTGTATTCAATCTGTTAGTCAGTTCGTTCCACTCATAAATCTGGATCAGTGGTATCAGAGCGGTCTGCTCTGTATTTATTTTTCTTCATGCATGTCCCCAACAATATCTAGGTTCAAGAAGTTGGGACTCGAACCAATCAATTCTTTGCAATATTGGTCACACCGAGCCTGACAACAACCTATGGCAGAAGAAAAGAAAGATGATGCAGCAGGAGATTCTTTTAAAGTGTTTCTCGAGGAATATTTTGCGTGACAAAGGAACAAAATGATGGAAAACTTTTCACAGATCCTTCGGCGGTTGCCCGTAGGAGAAGCATCTTCATCAAGAGGACATGCAACCCCCTTCAAGGTACAGGTAAATTTTGATATTCCATTATTTGAAGGACTAATAGATGCAGATGTTGTAGATAAATGGTTGAATCTACTCGAAGGGTATTTTTCGGTCCATAATTTTTCTGATAGGGAACATATTACTTTTGCACTCCTCAAGGTCATCCCCGGTGTTAAGGACTGGTGGGATACTTACTCTGAGAAAAGGGCCATAGAGGAATTTGTAATATTTGTGGAGGCCCGCACATAGGATTCCTTCAGGGATTCCATTAAAGAACAATACTACTATGTTGGAAGCTATGAGGACTAGTACACAAGATGGACCACCCTACGTCAGAAAAGGGACTAGAAAGTACCATATTTCACCTGTATTTTCCATACCCTATGAACCAAATTGGTTATCAAAGGCTCTGAGTGACATCTGTTGCTCAAATACCATGGTTGTTTGCATAGATACATTCAAACAGAAAAGGAGTTTCTGGACATCGCATCATTGGGTACGGTTTATAGATATGTTGTCAAGATCGAGTAGAAATTTAAGCAGAAGACGTGAGAGTTTGTATCTGCAAACTCCTCACAGATGAAGCAAGGCAAAGGCGGCCCCAAACCAAAAAACAAGGGACAGAGAAAACATGGTCACTCTCAAGACAACCAGTCCAAGCCGCAACCCAAGAAGGGTAATGAAAATTCGAAGGACACAGGAAAGTGGTGTGAATACCATCAAATCCCTTGGCACAACATCGAACAATGTCGCTCCAAGAAGTCACTGGTGGTCGAACTGAAGTCAGAGGTCGATTCTGACTCTGAATCAAATCCAAAAGCAGGGAAGCGGATTATTGATGTTGAACCCAGTGCCACTATTGCTACCACCAAAGTCCAACTAAGCGAACCAGAAGAACCAGAGTAAGGGTGATTCCTCTTTCAATCACAAATGTGGGTAAAGGGGGCTCCGCTTCATTTCATTGTCGATAGCGGAAGTTAGAAGAACTTGATCTCAACAGAGGTCGTCAAGCGGCTAGACCTGTCGATGACACCGCACCTGCGGCCCTATGTAGATTTTTAATGACTAAAATCAGCAAACTGAAATTCTGTCAAACACTTAGCAACCTAGAGATAATTGTCTTCATAAACTTCATAAATGCAAAAACCCACATTTAGAAATTTTCATAAGCAGAAATACACATTGCTAAGAAAAATATGCAACGGAAAAACACAGTGGACAACAACCCAATAATACCTAGAAATTTAGGCAAATGCCAAGGAAAACCCCAATGTGGGGAAACCCAATGAGAGAGAGAGAGAGATCTTATTATTATGCTTCAGTAAAGTACAAAACAATAGCAAATCTACATTTCCAGCCAAGGAAAATACCTCACAGCACCAAATCTATCCCACAGAAATCTGCCTCATTTTTCGTGCCAAAACCGTATTGTTGTACGGCCTCCTTCTGCCTCATTTTGCGTGCCCATAGTCAATTGTACGGACTATTTCGTACGATCCAAAAACAGCGAACAAAAAATAGAAATCCGCCTCAAAATTCATGCCCAAAATGCCTCGATTTTCGTGCCAAATCCGTACAGTTGTACGGAATCATACAGACTATATGGATCCATACAATACGGCCTCCCACAACAGAAAAATATTTCATCCAAAAATTCACAGAAAAATTTTCCCGAAAATCGTGCCCTCTTTGTTGCTCATTTTCCTCTCTCAAGCATGCTCATAAAATCTCTCTAACTCTCCTCCCGATGTGCTCTCAACATCTTCCTGATGTCTTCACAACATGTCTTGCACACTACCCAATGCATTCTTTTATAATCTGAAAATGACATTTTCCCCCCAAAAGTGTCTTTTCACCTTCCCAACCCTAGATCCAAAGGCCAAGATTAGATCTTGCCTTTTTCAAGANACCACTTAAAACAAATTTATAAAAACTATTACAAAGTTAAGTGCCTGGTAGTGAAAACATTAAGGTAACATCTGCATACAAGACAAAACATGTGGAGCACCTACCGAGCTAAAAATCTAACACTCCCTCTTAGCGAGGGAGATACTTCTGGTATCACCACCAGAATCTGTCTCCATCTCATCAGTTGCCATATTTGCTCCCTCTATACTAGAAGTCTCTTCTCCCTCTAAACATGAAGCCACTACTCCCACTGCACTGGAAGCCTCTGTTGCTGCCTTCATTGTACCACAAATTGAAGACATGCTCCTAGGAGACTGCACACTCTCCTTAGCATCCAATTGTTTCGACTCATGCTTGCTGAGTCCCTTGAGAGTCTCGGAAGAAAACTAAGTGCCATGTATCAACTCTCTCTTCTGTGCTACCTACCAGCTCTCTGACACAAGATCTGAGTCCAGAAATCCACTGGACCCCAACATAGGTCTACCCAACAACCTGTACAACCTCTCATACCCGACACCAAGCATCACTGATGTGTCTAGAGTAGCTCCCATACCCGGCCACAATAGAATGCCACTCCAAATATATCAACCCCTAGAGATGACACTGAGAGTAAGTCAACCATCATCTCTGGAACATACAATACTCTAGCAACCTCCAGAAATCCTCCTGACTCTAGCTGGAATCTAACACTTCCAACCCCCTTCAATGCAAGTTGTGGGTCAGTACCAACACCCACACAACAGTCTAAGTCTGTTTTTGAAAGACTCAAGAACACTAACCTCATCCTTGTCATATGCCGAGAAGCTCCACTGTCTATGAACCACACTTCAATGTCCTTGAACACTAGGCAACCATTGCCAACGGAACTAGCCATGAGAGAGAACTCCTTCTCATGTCTCTCAACAAACTTTGTAATCTCTGTTGAGGCTGACACCTCTGGTTCCAGCTTCTTCTCCTTCTTGTTCGGACATTGACTAACGTAGTGGCCAGTCTTGCGACATGCAAGGCATCTCACCTTGCTCATGTCCTTCTTCTTGTCCTTTACCACAAGAGAAACATTCTTGTCATCTTTTTCCACCTTAAAAAGAACCTTTTCTGCCTTCTTCAAGCAAATACAACAGCAAATCACTTGATTTTCCAAGTGTCAAATGTTGCCCACTGAACTTCAGAGCACAAGATCTGATACCATGTAGATTTTTAATGACTAAAATGAGCAAACTGAATTTTTCTCAAACACTTAGCAACCTAGAGATAATTGTCTTCATAAACTTCATAAATGCAAAAACCCACATTCAGAAATTTCCATAAGCAGAAATACACATTGCTAACAAAAATATGCAGCGGAAAAACACAGTGGACAGCAACCCAATAACACTCAGAAATTTAGGCAAATGCCAAGGAAAACCCCAATGTGGGGAAACCCAATGAGAGAGAGAGAGAGAGAGAGATATTATTATTATCCTTCAGGAAAGTACAATACAGCAGCAAATCTACATTTCCAGTGAAGGAAAATACCTCACAGCACCAAATCTGTCTCACATAAATTTGCCTCGTTTTTTGTTCCAAAACGTATTGTTGTATGGCCTCCTTCTACCTCATTTTCCATGCCCACAGTCAGTTGTACGGACTGTTTCGTACAGCCCAAAAACAGTGGAAAAAAAAACCAAAATCTGCCTCGAAATACGTGCCTGAAATGCCTCAATTTCCATGCCAAATCTGTATGGTTGTATGGACTCTACAGATCCGTACAATATGGCCTCCCACAGCAGAAAAATATTTCGGCCAAATATTCACAGAAAAAAATTCGCGGGAATCATGCCCTCTTTCCTCAAAAAACGTGCCCTCTTTGTTGCTCACTTTCCTCTCTCAAGCATGCTCAGAAAATCTCTCTAACTCTCCTCTCGATGTGCTCTCAACATCCTCCCGATGTCTTCACAACATGTCTTGCACACTACCCAATGCATTCTTTTATAATCTGAAAATGACATTTTCCCCCGAAAAGTGTCTTTTCACCTTCCCAACCCTAGATCCAAAGGCCAAGATTAGAACTTGCCTTTTTCAAGATCAAGGGTCATGATCCATTCCCTCCAAAATGTCTCATTTAAAATTAAAGTGAATTTCACTTTATTACATAAGTGCTTTATGAAAATAAATTCACTTTAAAAATAGAAGGTACACTTTACTAAAAGAACCACTTAAAACAACTTTATAAAAACTATTACAAAGTTAAGTGCCTGGTAGTGAAAACATTAAGGTAACATCCGCATACAAGACAAAACATGCGGAGTACCTCCTGAGCTAAAAATCTAACACCCTACACCATCGATTGGCTTCGCCAAGGAACAGATCTTCGTGTCGGCCAAAAGTGTCATCTTCCCTATGACATCAAGCCTTTCAAAGACTAGGTATTGTGTGATATTGCTCCCCTTGAATTTTGTGATGTTATTTTAGGACAACCATATTTGTGGAAGAGGCATGTTGTGTGTGAGTCTAGACTCCACATTGTTATCATTACTTTGAGTAGACAATTGTACAGGATACCAAAGGTAGCGTCGCCTACCACTGTTTCTTTAATCTCTGCTAAGCAATGCAGTAAGATCATTTCATAGACCGGGAAGTTCATCTTCTTTGTGACATGGGTTCACAGTAATCAAAAGGTTGTCGTCGCATCTATGGCCTCTACACAGAGCCTCTCTTTGCAGCAGAAGCAAGTGGACGGGATCGTGAAAGAGTACAGAGACATCTTCTCCTCACCCATCGGGGTACGGACGCATTGCCAACTCAAGCATCTAATTGATCTAACCCTCAGTGCACCTCTTCCTAATGGACCAGTCTATCATTGATCGTTGATGGAAAATGATGAAATCGAGAGTCAGATCCAAGAGTTGCTTCAAAAGGGGCACATCAGACCCAACTCCTCCCCTTGTGAAAGCCTGATTGTACTAGTGCAGAAGAAAGACGGGACCCGGAGGCTCTACATTGATTACAGAGAATTAAACAAAATAACAGTCAGGAAACGGTACCTAATTCTCGGAATTGATGACCTTGTTGACCAAATCAATAGGGAAAAGTTCTTCAGCAAGATTGACCTAAAGTATGGCTACCACCAGGTTCCCATCGAACCAACTGATGTATGGAAGACAACTTTTAAATCTAAAGAAGGTCTCTTCGAATGGTTGGTCATGTCCTTTGGCTTAACAAATGAACCAACCACTTTCATGAGGTGGATGGATGATGTATTGAGGCCCTTCACCAACTCTTTTGTGGTGGTATATTTGGATGACATCCTTATCTTCAGCAGAAATTTGGAGAGCACATGCCAACTTGGAAAAAATTTCTTTTGGCATCAACAAGGTCCAATACTTGGGCTACATTGTTGATGAGCATGGGGTACATGTTGATCCAGATAAGATCCAAGTCATCCATGAATGGATAGCCCCGACAACACTGACTGAACTTTGGAGCTTCTTGGGATTGGCCAACTTCTACTGACGGTTTGTGTTGAGATTCTCCCATATTGCATGGGCCCTCATCCAAGTGACCAAGGGCAGTGGGAGGTAAAAGTTCGCATGGGGGAAGGAAGAACAATGAGCATTTGATGATCTGAAGCATCGCTTGTGCTCAGCTCTAGTACTCTCTTTAACCGATCTGCAACAATCGTTCAAGATTGAGACTGATGCATCTGACTATGATGTAGGCGCATTTCTCACTTAGCATGGTCATCCAGTAGCATACCATAGTGACACACTCTCAAATATTGTTCGGAAATACCCCACCTATGACAACGAAATGTATTCCATTGTACAAGCATGTTGTCAACAGAAACATTACATTATAGGAAAGGAGAAAATCATCGACACTAATCACAAGCCTCTACAATTCATACAGACACAGGGGAAGTTGTAGAACGACTGTCATTAGAAGTGGTCCACCTACCTACAGCAGTTCCATCTCAACATCAAGTATAAGACAGGGAGCACAAATCATGTCATTGACTTCCTCAGTCGTCCTCTCGTGGTTTCACTCACCACCGTGCTCCATTCCTGTGGACATGAGGCATATGAGTGGCCCCAATTTTATTAGCAAGATCCATACTTTGCCACCATCTATCAGCTCTTGGGTACAGGCACGAATGTCACTAATTTTCACGTTCGGCACGGACTGTTATGCCATCTGGGATATCTCTATGTTCCTGCAAGCAAGCTTACAAAGTTGATTTGGGAGGCTCACTACAGTCATATGGTAGGACATTTTGACATGGAGAAAACTGTGGTCGTTCTACAGAAACATTTTTATTGGACAAAAATTCAACAAGACATCAGCAAGTATGATAGCCCTAGACATCGAGCCCCTTACTCCATCATTACCTCGTTACTCCATCGATCCCTTACCTCAAACTAACTGGTGGAGCTACACACCCCTAGACTATGATTAGCTTTGGTTTCCCTTACTGGACTGGTAAACCTATCAGACAACACCTTAGATAGAGGGACCAATTTACTCATCACTTATTCTTTACACCTGATAGACCCCGCTCTCTCTATTACCAGACAGAGCAAGCTTAGCAAATCGGCAGAAAGCACCAGAACCAGGAAGACAGGGGAACCAGACAGATCAAGCTTTCCAATCTTTTGAGCCTCTCAGCTACAGCACCCTCTCCAGACACTCCATCAGACACCTGTAGAGTAGGACTTTGTGCTTCCTTTACACGTGTGACATCAATATGACTATAAGTATTCATTGATTCACTGATGCGGCCCAACTAAAGGTCCAAGTTGGATCTTCTTACTTTAAACCCTTTCCTTTACTTACGTAATTAGCCATTCGGCTCAAGTAGGTGCTTTTATTCCCTCCGTAGCCGCAATCACCTATTAATGTCTTGGAAATAAAACATCGTCATAAAGTGATGCCACCCTAATAACTGACTCGGTCAAATACAACTGGTTATAGGTCAACTGGATATGCAACAGCCACTGCTACTTTATTAAGATTTGGATCTCTGCCAGCTTGGAGTCAATGGGAAGCATTGCAATTTGGGTAAGGCTATCGTTATTTGCCTTTAACATGTTGTGTTCTCGCAGGGTGAGTATATCATATCTTTCACTAATTGTTCCATTGTCAAGCCATCCATCAAGAAGCAAGGCTTATACACCCCTCTTCCTACGCTTGAGAGGCCTTGGGAATCCATCTCGATGGATTAAATGTTTGGCCTTGCATCCACCAAGAAAGGAAATGATTGTGTATTTGTGGTAGTTGATCGATTTTCAAAGATGGTCATCCTCACAGCCTGCAAGAAGAGAATCACAGCACGAGGAAATTCCAAGGTCTTTGTCGAATGTTTGTGGGTCCATTTTGGGATACCAAAGACCATCATCTCTGATCGGGATAGCAGTTTCCTTAGCACATTTTGGTCAAGTCTTTGGTCACTGTTGGACACCAAGCTCACTAAATCCATTGTTTTTCACCCCCAAACATATGACCAAAGAGAGGTCGTCAATCGGATGATTATGCACATCCTACGCATGCTCAACTCTAATCATACACGTACTTGGGATGAGAGTCTTCCCTATGTTCATCACAGCTACAACAGGGCTCTCCATAGCTCCACCGGCCATATCCCATTTCAGGTGGGAGTGGGATTCCAACCATTGGGTCCCATTGATGTTGCACTACATCTTGCAACCACACAAGCATAATCTTCTCATGTTTAGTCAGAGGCCGACAAAGCCACCATATTTAGTGAGCAGATTCAGCATGTCCACCAATAGGTCCATGATATTTTGTAGAAATCCAATGCTAAGTACAAGCAGCACCATGATCAACACAGGGTACTGCACTAGTTTCAGGTGGTAGAAAAGGTCTAGTTACATTTGTAGAAAGATCACCTTACAGAGCCCCATCGAAATATTTTCCCACTACACTATGAGCCTTACACTATCACCAAGGTTGTGGGTAGCAATGATCTTGAGCTCAACTCTCCACCCTTCCTTGGCTTGCACCCAGTGTTCAATGTGGACCTCCTTCGGCCATATTTTCCACCACTATTGGACACCTTAGAGATCGCAGAACAACTGACACCAATAGATATCAACGTTGACTTCATGGAACATGCATCCACTGATTAGATAGTGGACACACAGGTCAAGGGCACTCACCAGCAGAGGATCCAACTTTATCGAGTTTTCAAGGTAGGGCAGCTCCTACACCAAGGAAAGTGGTTCACTCGAGGCCAAATTCAGTAGAAGTTTCCTCACCTACTGGGGGAACTCAATGCAATGGAGACCATTGTTTCCTAAGGGGGGGGATTGATCCATGTGGATATTGGTGGCCACCCACCTATTCCACCTGTCTCCTCTTTACAGTTTTTAGTTCAACATGTTCTTCTATACTTCTTTGTAATTGTGGGTTCTACACTTCTGGGGTTATCTGAATCCCTACACATATTTTAGGTGGAGACTAGTGGCCACCCACCTAATCCAACTGGTTTATTTTGGAAGTTTTCATGTCAACACATCTTTTTGTACCTCAAGGGTCGTTTTGGGGCCCTAAACAGTTTTTTTTTGTCTTGTCATAGTCAAACTATGGATAGAGTTAGAGTTTGATAGCATAATGTGTAGTTCTCGAAAACACCTTTCCAACGGTCTATCACACACCTAAAACGGAGTTCATATGCAAAAGTTACGACCCTGGGAAGTTTAGGTACCAACTTACCTAGCAGGGCCCACATAACTTTTGGTGTTTCACCTCCTAAGGTTAGGTTTTTGGATATCTAGGGTTTTGGCATTCATGAGTAATGTTAAAAAGGCCTCTGGAGCCTCATTTTAATCATTCTACTCAGACAGATGCATGTAGCAGCCACATCTCTTCTCAGAGATAGCTACCACCATTCGAGCAAGTTGTTTTCAGTTCTGCAATTTTACAGTTTCATCCTATTTCATTTATTCAATAGAAGTTATTGTTCACTGGATATTTATTGTTGTTCTTTTTATCTCTATGTTATTGTATTCAGTATGTTAGTCAGTGTGTTCCACTCATAAATCCAGATCAAGTAGATAAGAAAATAAACCACCAGTTTTCTCTACATAGGGTATCCATCACATCTCTGATTCCATAGGCATAGTCTCTTGCAAAATTTTAACAATATGATAGGGACATCTACTTTGTCCACATTGTTAAACGACCAACAACCTAGAAGGATAGTTGGTATTGAAACTGCAAATACCAACGATCCAATGCACATTGGCAGAATACATTACTAGGTGTGCACTATGTGTACAATTAATGCAAAGGACTATAGAAATTGTCAATAATCATTACATTGAGAATGTTTTTTGATAATGATATTTATGAAACACTGTACATTGCCAGAAAAAATTCATATAGCATTTGCATCACGGTTAGAAGAAAACAATATTTAGCCCAGTCTAAGGATGTGGCACTATCGTATTTGTAATCATTTGGCACCATGAATTCTGAGAAGCAACCTAATTTGCATGACAATCAACTCATTTATGGCATGTAGATTTGGTCAGATTTGCAAAAAGACTGAGGCTATTAAGCAACTGTGCAAAGTAAATATCCATTTTGCATTGTCGATACTGACAAGAAATTTGATTCGCACAGCAACCAAACAATTTATGGTGGTTAGATTTGGTCAGATCCAATAAAAAATGGAGGCTATTGAGCAACTATGCGAAGTAAATCTTGCGGATTTCTATGAATTGTATAATGCCTTGTATTATTAATTTCGCATAGCAATAGCGAAGTAACCTGTAAAAAGTGCATGTTACTAAATAAGTCCTGTGCATTTGGTCTTTGAAGCAATGTGCCCTTCACAATGTACTATTTATAATGTTCACCTATTACAAAGTACATTTAAAGAAACATGTGTATAGCACATACATTCCACATAGGGGTGATAGACAAACTTAGTTACTAGATTTAAAACATATGACATGAACATTAACTTTGTATAAATTTCCAAGTGACAATGACTATAAATTGATAACTGGTGTCAAAGTTGTAGACATCTACCATCCCAACCATGTACTAACTGAACATCTAGGCACATCCCCAAAAACTCGCTACCAAACGCCTCTTCAATTATCAATTTTCTATCTTGCACAGATTCGTTTGCTACTATCTTGTCTTCGCACATGGTACATGCATATGTTCCGCAATTGATGTCCTTTGTACATCCAATACCTTTACAACTTTGATTCTTGCAATCAATGTAACTTGCACTAAAATAGAATCTTTTATGACAAGTTGATTTTCACCGACTTAGGAAGAAAGCATGGAAATCATGGATAATTCAAAGTAAATGTCACATTGTTTTATGCACTTCTTAGTGGTTTCTAATTATTATAACGTGTGTTTCAAATATAGTTCATATGTGTGTAAATAACATCGTACTAAATATGCATCGTGAACTTATCTTTAAAGAAAATGGGCATTGGTAATCCATTATTTGTAATCTCCACGTATTCTAGGTCGATCTCAAAAACAATCATATGGAAAATAGAAAGAGAATTGAGCCATTTTGCGGTGATACTATCAATTCACTTGGTAAAGACAACAAGGATTTCCACTGGTCTACCTCCTATGAATGGTTCTTGAGCAAGACACCCAAAAAAAAGAAAACAGACAAACTCTGGATCACAGGGCTTGTCAATGTTAGTTGTGTTGGAAATATGGCTACAGCAGAGATGATGCAGATGATCAAGGTTGTCATTGATGGCAATCGATTGTTTATGGAGAACAGAGGCAGGAACATAGAAGCTGAAACCCAGACGCTGCAACACAAATGCGAACTGCTGAAACACAAATGTTGAATCTCAGATGTTGAAACGTAGATGCTGAAACACAAATGCTGAATCACAGATGCTGAAACACAAATGCTGAATCACAGATGCTGAAACGTAGATGCTGAAACA
>SNQJ01S0012696.1:75035-130582 GCA_010110895.2 Picea sitchensis
ATTCTTCCATTGTTTGCTCGAAAAGGGGTTGAGATTTTGGGTAGAAGGTTAAAAGTTACATCTTAAGGGTCATTTTCTGCGTATAAGTTTAGAGCCCTAGCTTATTAGTCTGTAGGGTAGAATACCCAACAACACTTATCTTCATCTGAAATTTTAATATCAATAGATAACAACTGACTTACCACAGTGTTGAAGGCGTTTAGATGCTTTGTCACCAAGTCTCCATATCTCATCCTCATGTTATATATATTTTTTCATAGGAACAGTTTATTTACCAGGGACTTAGACTGATACAAGTTCCCCAACTTATCCCATAACTCCTTGGTTGTAGCTTCCCCTGACACATTTAGTAATATTGAATCTGAGAGACACAATCAGATTATGCTCTTCGCCTTTCAATCCAACATTTTGCAGTCATTTTTTGACATTCTAGTAGGTGCAGTACCTGGATCCACCATGATCCATTGATGTTTTTCTACCAACAGATCTTCCATCTTGAGCTTCCACATCTCAAAAATTTGCCCATTAAATTTCTTGATCTCTATTTTTGAATTGCTCGCCATTTCTCTTCACCTGAAGAATCAATACCACAGATATCCCACTATAACAAGGCTTATCACAATCCCGAGCCAAACCCCTGACCACAAAGGCATCCCCCTGAAGCAAATAATTGCTCTGATACCAAATGTAGATTTTAACCTTATACAATATTTTACTACAAATAGATTTTCAATAAAAGAACAGAAAAGATACAATGGAAAATACACACATTACACAGATATTTTTCCCCTGGAAAGCCAAATCGGGAAAATCAACATATTCTATATTCATTCATAACATACATTTTCTACAATACAATATACATATAGGAGACAGTGTCATCCAAAACCCTAATCCAATGACCTGGATTAGTCAACAACCCTAATTCCTTAACGAGAAATATAAAACCATCGGCAAAAAACCATGTGCCTAAAAATCACCCATAAATGGACATGAAAACCGAGGACCGCCCAAAAATGGACATGAAAACCGAGGACCGCCCAAAAATGGACACGAAAAACCAAGGAAAAAAAAAATCCGGGGGCAATGCCCCCAAACCCCCTCTTACCCCCATGCATGCATGACGCAATGTAGACACTATTTCTCACCATGCAAAGAATATAACACAAACCAAACACTTTTCAAGTTGGGGACATAAGGGTCAAGAATATGGCCCATCTAAAATAGGTCTCAAAAATACTTAGTGCATTTGATCTAAAGGAAGTAAACCTCTAAGTGGTTTTGACCCCCAGGGTCTATTTTCCCAACACTTAAAATCCATAAGGTACAATAATTTCTTCACACTATTTCACGAGGAAACTATTGACAATCCTTTTCCTAAAAAGGATATTAGTGGATGTAGTGAGGACTTGGCGACAGAAATAAGCTCAAATACGAAAAAGCAAAGCAAGGTAAGACAAAGGGGAAGAGGCAGCACCAATGTCCAGTCTCCTCTGAATCCATAGACACATAAGAGCTCATTCTCTAGAAAAATAACACAACAGGACAATTTAAACAAATAAGAGAGTAATGAAGCATGTGTTGGAGGTGATGATGGAGAGCAACCATGACATGTCAATCTTGAAAGCACACATCTACTGCCACGACAAAAAAGGAAACGTACCCCAAACAGAGACAATTCCCAATATTCAGGAATCCCACAAATTCCAACAGGTGTCGATGATATACAAATCTAGAGCACATAGCTACCTGATTGGGTAGCCCAAAGAATTGCAAAAAGTGAGCAACTTGCACAGGAGCTCTCCAGAGAAGAGCTAATGGTGTTTGAACAAGATTCCTTGACATTGCATAACACTCAATACCACAAGAACCAAAGAAAATTGCACATAGAGAAGGTCAATGTTAAAAAACAGAATGGTATTTCATCGCTCAATTAATCACCTGGATGATTGATCCAGGTGGAAATCAGTGGCCACCCACCTATTCCACTGGCTCAAAACAGGGGTTTCCACATTGGCAGTTTTTCTACATATTTTCGGGTCCTAAAATTCTGGGGTCGTTTTGAGGCCCTAAACAGCATTTTTGGGCCCACCACTTTCTCACTGCCAACATTGGCCAAAGTGTGACAGTAAAATGTGTATTCCTCGGATAGACCTTTCCAATGAGCTATCATGCGCCCTAAATGGAGATCGTATGAAAACTTTATGCCCTTGGGAAGTTGATGTATCAACTACCCCCATCAGGGCCCACAAACCTTTTGGCGTTTCATCTTCCGTAGTTAAGGTTTTGGATTTTTATTTATGTTTAAAATTCCCTTGGAACCTCATTGTAAACATCATCTTCTTCTTGCGAATGAGCATAGTCGTCACATCTCTTCTCAGAGATAAGCTGCCACCATTCTAGTGAGTTCATTCACTCTATATTTTTACAGCTTCTGTACATTTTTTTCATTAATAAAAACTGTGCATTATTGTATCTATGTTTCTAGAAATATATCTGTGTATTTCCTTATTATATTTCCACCTTCATTTCATTCTCAAAGTAATCTGAATCAGTGGTATTAGAGCAAGCTACTCCTTTTCATTTCTTAGTGCATTTCCCCGACGAGGTCAGGGTATAGATAGTTGGGTCTTGAGCTAGTTTATTTTGAGGACAACCGTTCTTTCCATCCCAAGCAACCTCCCATGGTAGATGAAAATAGAGACGAGGGATCTAAATATATCATCAAGAATTTGCTCATTGAAGCCCTCGCGCAACAGAGGAATGAGATGTTGGATAATTTCACCCAAATCCTTCAACGATTACCGACAATAGCAGGCATGTCTTCGTCAAGAAGTCTCTTTGGAGACGCTGCACCATTCAAGGTACAAGTGAATTTTGATATTCATGTATTTGAAGGTCAAATTGATGTGGATTCTTTGGGAAAATGATTAAATTTGCTAGAAGGTTATTTCTATGTTCGCATTTTTTTCGACATAGAAAATATCACCTTTCCACTCCTTAAGGATATCCTCCTTGTCAAACATTGGTGGGAAACTTATTGGGAGAAAAAATCCACAAAGGAGTCTCGAATATTTGGGGCCAATCCCACTTGGGATTTTTTTTGGATGTGGTCAAGGATCAATATTACCCTATGGGAAACTATGATGACTAGTACATGATATGGACCACGTTGTATCAAGAGAGGGGCCAAACAGTGTCATAGTTCAAAAATACCTTCCATACCTTGTGCACCAAGCTAGGTATCCAAGACTTCGAGCGAAATCTGATTTTAAAATACCACATGGCTCTACACAGGTACATCGAAACCAAAATGGAATTTCTGGACATTTCATCACTGGGAGCCTCTTATCGATATGATGTCAAAATCAAGAAGAAATTTAAGCAGCAGAACAAGCGGGAGTTCGGGTTTGCAAATCCACAACAACCAAATTATTGTAAAGGCATGCCTAACTCACAAAACAACCAACCTCAATACAACCAGTATAAGTCACAGGAAAAGAAGAGCAATGTGAATACAAAGAAGGACACTGTGAAGTGGTGCGACTTCCACGAAATCCTTTGGCATAACACTGATGAATGTCGCTCAAAATAGTTATTGGTGGCAGAGCTCAAAGAAACAGATCCAAACTCTAACTCGAACTCTGACTCAGACAATAATAAAAGGAGACAAATCATTGATGCAGAACCCACTGCTAATGTCACAACCACAACAATCTAACCAAAAGAACCGAAGGATCATGAGGAGGGTGAGCACCTATTCCATTCATAGATGTGGGTGAATGGGACCCTATTGCATTTTATTGTTGATAGCATAAGCCAGAAGAACCTCATCTTGACAGAGGTCGTCAAGCAATTGGATTTTCTGATAACACCACACCTGCATCCATACAACATAGAATGGCTTTGCCAGGGACGAGATCTTCATGTCATCTAGCAATGTCGCATGTCATATGGCATCAAGCCCTTCAAGGATGAGGTATTGTGTGATGTTGCCCCACTGTAATTATGTGATGTTCTATTAGGACATCCATATATGTGGAAGTGTCATGTTGTTTATAAGTCTCGACCTCGTAGTGTCATTGTTACTCTAGGGGATCAGCTCTACTGGATACCAGAGCTAGTTGTGACTATTATCCCAACAAAAAAGTGTCGCAAAGTAATCTCTCATACCGCAAATATTATCCTCTTCATGATATGTTCAGAAGGGAAGGAAACTACAATCATTGCAGCCTCATCCCAAGATCCTTCTCTCCAGCAAAATCATATAAACAAGATTGTAGGAGAGCACCAAGATATTCTTACTGCACCTACAAGGGTGCCTCCACATTATCCAGTCAAGAAAACTTATAACAAATCCCTTCATGTTCTTCTTGTTGCAAATTCACTAACAGAGTCCTTCCGAACTCAGGGATATCATGCAATTATATCAATTGAATGGATCCAACCCCTCCAACGATAGGTTCATAATAGCCTTCAACAAGCTAAGCAGGACAACTTCTTCAGTAAGGCAAGCAGCTCACCAAGGTTCATATTATGCAAAAGATTCCCTGGGAAATTGATGCAATGGATACCATTGCTTCCCAAGGAGGTAAATAATGATCCAGGCAGAAATCGGTGGCCACCCACCTATTTCCCTAGCTCAAAACAAGGGTTTCCACCTTGGCAGTTTTTCTACATCCTTTCAGGTCCTAAAATTATGGGGTCGTTTTGAGGCCCTAAACAAGGTTTTTTGGGCCCGCCACAGTCACACTATAGCCTTACCCAGAGTGTGGTGGAAAAATGGGTATTCCTCGGAGAGACCTTTCCAATGATCTATCATGCGCCCCAAACAAAGATCATATGCAAAATTTACGCCCTTGGGAAGTTGATGTATCAACTACCCCATTAAGTCTCGCAAGCGTTTTGGCATTTCATCTTTCAGGGCTAGGATTTTGGATTTTTCTTTATGTTAAAAATTCCCTTGGAGCCTCATTGTAAACATCATCTTCTTCTTGAGAATGAGTGTAGCCATCACATCTCTTCTCAGAGATAAGTTTCCACCATTCTAGCGAGTTCATTCACTTTGTATTTTTACAGCTTCTATACATTTCTATCATTAATAAAAATTGTGCATCATTGCATCTCTGTGTTTCTGGAAATATATATGTGTATTTGCTCATTATATTTCCTCCTTCATTGTGTTCTCAAAATAATATGGATCAATGTTTTAGGAATTTGACCATCTATGTTCATGGAACTACATCAATGCACAAAAGATGCCCTTCGCCATTCCATTTTTGAGCACGTGTTACAAAATATTAGATTGAATAAGAGAATAAGTGAGCTTGAGGACACAGTGACTCTGAAGCCATTGTTTCCAAATCCAATGGTCATACTACCAACAGAACACGCTCTTCCAAGTACTCCCGGAACCTCAAAGCCAATCGCAAAATCCCTTCAGTTGCTCAATGGAGTCAAACAGTGTGTTGTTTAAAACATTAACAGAAGACTGGACATAATCAAAGAGGCATGGGAGGTCATTATCAGTCTACGTAATCTTTCAAAAAAGATTGCAAATTTTACTGACCACTTGTAAAAATATCTGCAACACGATCAAACTTATTATAAAAATGAGTTAGCTACTTTCATCGCACAAGTCACTAGTATGAATGACTATTAAAAAAGCCAGAAACACCTGCCCCTGGAAGAAAGAATAAAGAAAATAAAGGCAGGTTGGGAAGCACGAATAGATGTCCTAGAAGATGCAATAGTATTTTGCAAAAAGATCCATGAAAAAAGAGGAGATGCTACTTTAAAAGAAATTACTACTGTTAAGGAACTACATGGCCCAGATTTGATAAAAAAATTCAAGCATAATCACCAAAAAAGAGCTTGATAGTAACCTGGCCACAATGAAAACCACATTGCTAATGAATTCGACAGTCTCAGCCAATTTCATGATGAGGAACTGAAATAGTGGGTTTTTACATTTGTCAATAACAACGAAGACCATTTGTCAGCCATCCACCAAGTACAGTTGGAATGCAAAGAAGTAGAGGAGCATATTTTTTCTCTTCGATTGAAGCAAGAAATAACCACCACGCCAATGAAAAGATTTATTGATAACTAGATCAAGAACACCATGCAACGTATTGTCATCCCACAGAAATAGCTCAACAGTTGTCCCACTAAACAAATTTTATAAATCGACATGCATATGTACAACAGACAAATTAGAGCAACAGAAAACTTCCTTCCTAGTGAGTAATCAAATGAGAATTTCATCTACTTTTGCTCTTCTTTTGTTTCATTACTTTGTAATGTGCCAAAATTGCCTCTTGTATGCTTTGTTAAAACCTAGCAGCCATTTCTAACTGTCTCTTTCTTTGTTCCAGTCCTTTCTTCTATTTTATGGTCCATGGGAACCCCAATCCCAGTCTTTTTGGACAAACGCCTTCACTTTTTACAAATCCTATTTAAAAGACAGTTGTATATTTTTTGAACTTGGCCAAGAATGTTTTTCAATTTACAAAGATTATTGAAAAAACAATTGTATATTTTTTGACATTGGCAAAGTATTATTTTCGCACAAGTAGTTGTTGATCTTCCAGAATTTTGTTGTTACACAAAATTTGCAAACCTCTATTCACTCTATCATTTTTCAATGAAACATCATGTTTTGCAAACCTCTATTCACTTTATCATTTTTCAATGAAACATCATGTTCTATGCAAATGTAGCCACACCTCTTAATATGTCAAATAATCTTCCTGAGTCTCTCGCTTGACAACACTTCATCAGACATCTTTTATTCCATTTCAGACCCCATCGATACTTGACGATATATGCATATACATATATATATATATTTAATTCAACGCCTGCTCATTGCTCTAGCATTGTTTTAATTCTGAACATGATCATAATTTATGGTTCTGGATTTGATTGTTTTAGTTCAAAGTCTTTATCATTTTCAATGAAATAGCTTATTTTGTGCATATGTAGCAATCTTTCAACAATGGAAGCAATGTAGCTTCATAAACAAGTGCATTTAACTGTGGAATTTTTGAATCCACAAATCTCCAAAGAGCAGTGGTCATGAGCAATGATTCGATTACATACAATCTCGCAACTCCAAAATTCAAATAGTTATCAATGTCATCAATAATAGAATATTGTTATGCATTAATAACATTGATAACTATTAGATTAAGTGGTGCCAGTAGGGATACGAGGTGCGGAAGCTATACTTGTATGCTTAAAAACATGTGTATAGCTTCCGCACCTCCGCACAGGTGTATACCCCACACAAAAACACTTAGTTTAATTGAAGTATCGCTGCTGAAAGGTATTTCTCATTCTGGTATTGCTACATGAAACTGACTACATCTAATCCCCCCGGCCTCTAATGACATGACCAACCATGGGTTTCGGGAAATACTAAGACACGCCGGATAGGTTTGTTCTACAACATGGATTTTGCATCTTGTTTTGATGTTGAAATTCCAATGAGGTGATGCTTATGATTTGATAGCTCATATAGGTGTCATTCTAAATAGTAAGGCCTCAACAGGTGATAACTTATGTTCCTTATAGATTAAAGCTTTATTTTATATGCTGAACTTTCTCGCTATAGGAACCATGATATTCAAAGGCCACTTTTACATATTGAAATGATCTTCACTCGGGTTGTGTTAGTTGTAACGTATCATCTCTCCCAATACTTGTGCATTTCAATGTAAATCCAAGAAAACAAACACTTAATTATGGGACCCATTACATGCACATTACTTTTCTTAACTAGAAAGGAAATTCATTTGTCTTATCAACATAAAAGGATTTGTTTTTACCACCTATTACCATGTAAAAGTGTGGATTTTTTTAAAGTATAGTTTATATAACATAATATATTTTTTCTTGTTTATATTTATCTCAATATTATCATATTATTATTTTATTTTTAATAGTTTTGTTCTGGCCCAAATGTGCATCTCATGTTCCAATTTGAAGGGTGTTGCGTGTCCCTGGAAAAATTTTCACAAACCCAAAAGTAATAGACAACATATATAACTCTACATTTTTATATGCAAGCATATAATTTCAAATATGACAAGCTTTAATATATGGACAATATTAAATAGGGACATGGAAAGCTTTAATATTTACAGTTTATAACTTAACCTTTTTATATGTAAGCATATTCACTTATTTACATTGCTTAGAGCATATGCTAACACTCCATTGAACATTTCACATATTTTTTTTACTGCTTTTAAAGCATTACTACTGAACAGATTACCTTTTTGTTTATGGGTTTACAAAGTTCTATGCTAAGTGTTTTTACTGCAAATACATTACATTGTTTTCCACGTATGCTAACTCCCCATTCAACATTTCATATTTATTTATTAATTTTTTACTCCACATTGAACAATTTGCTTTTTTTAACTTATTATTACAAAGTCTTTTATGTTAATTGGTTTTACTATAGTATAAACAATAATGCTAATTATTATATGACCATCTTTGACAAAGACAATTCAATATCTATGCTTCTAGTTATATTAAGTTTGATTATTTAGCATATGTTTTCCACTCAACATCATATATTTAACAATTGGCAGTGGACTACGCTACCATGCAACGCTTGTTTACATTCGCGGGGACTACCCTACTACCATGTTGTTGCCTTCTCTCATTGTCTAGCATGATTGACGATTACAAATCTTAAGTTTTCACTTTATTTTCTTTAAGTTATAAGTGTTTTTTAATTTAAATTTGTAATATTATTTTTTATATTAAAATTTATTGTTGTCAATTCCTACTAGCTCAAATGTTTAAGGTGTGGGTTTTGCTTGCTAGGTGACCTGAGTTCAATACCATTACGATGTGTTTAGTCAGGAGGAGACAATAAAAAATATAGCCATGTTAAGAGTTAGTGTGACCCAGACTCGGTGCCATCCCCCAGTGATTTTGACAACTTAGATGACCATAAGTTATGGTTTCTTAGCCAAAGGCTAATCTCGCAAGTCATAGACACACTAGCAAAAAAAAAAAAAAAAAAAAAAATATTAAAATACTAAATTATAAATTCATTAATAATAAAAAAAAATGAATTTAATCTAAAATGAATTTTAATTTTTATGATGAATTAATTTATTTTATTAATATAGTGTACAATATTGAGATCTTGGAAACGACTAAACTTGTAAGACCTTCAATGGATTTTTCTAATCTATAGACATATTTAGATGTTGGAAAATGCTATGACTAAACTTGTAAGACCTTCAATGGAATTTTCTAATCTATAGACATATGATAATTATGTATTGGTTATGCATATATTTTGTATATACAAGTGTCATTTGATGCTAAAAAGACATGAAAAAAATGCTTACATTATAGCTTGAAAAGGAATAAGAAGTTGCATGCTTATAACAACACTTCTAAATATTCTCTCATTGTTTAGCAGATAATTATGAATACAAATCTTAACTTCCACTTTCATTTGCTTTAAATTGTTTCGCAACTAATGATGAGTACAAATCTTAACTTGAAGTTTTATCTTCTTCTTTTTTATTAGCGACTTTTAAATTTAAATTTTAGTATTATTATATTTAGGTCCCAGAGAGTATAATGCTAATCTCTTTTAAATGGTCGACTCTATATATATATATATATATATATATATATATATATATATATATATATATATATATATATATATATATATATATATAAACAAAGGTTGGTTAGTTGTTTTATGAAATGGCTTTTTTT
The DNA here is from genome assembly GCA_010110895.2 of Picea sitchensis. Lineage (NCBI taxonomy): Eukaryota > Viridiplantae > Streptophyta > Pinopsida > Pinales > Pinaceae > Picea > Picea sitchensis. The sequence goes on from SNQJ01S0012696.1 coordinate 84,798, forward strand.
TTTTTTTTTTTTTTTTTTTTTTTTTTTTTTTTTTTTTTTTTTTTTTAAATTGCATTTTTGAATGCAATGGATTCAACATGTTGAAAACTCCTAGGGCACTGATTCTATTGAAATAATCACTTGAATTCACTTCTAGTCCAACACAATTTCTGACTAAATTTCAAGTAAATATCCCCGAAAATTTCTTTATTGTGAGAATTAGCCTACGGTTATTTTATTTTTTAATCAGAATAGCTATGATTTTATTTATTTTGAAAAAAGATAGGAGGATCTGCCTAGGCAGTCCCATTTACATAGAAAATAGCCAACGTATTCAGCTTCAGAGTTACAATCTTTCAAGGAATTTGGTAGTTGTTATCGTCATTGATTAGAATATGCCCTTTTTGTGAGGGTGCATCCTTTGTTTGTCATCTGGTCCGCTTCTCCATTCAGATTTCTAAGAATATGGTAGAAATTGTAGGAGGTGAATTCATGAAGGAGTCTTTTCAATCTGCCCAGCATTTTATTGAGGCTAGCATTGTTGGAGAGGTCCTCCGTATTTAATTTTTTATAAGAAGCTCTGAATCCCCAAAGATTCCAGGTTCTTATCTCCTTTTCTCTTTGCTATTTGGCAAGCTCGAGAAGACCAAAATCTATGCCTCAAGTTGTTAGTCTTCCTCGCCTAGGACTCCCAGCTAGAAGAAGTCTCTTTAAGATCCCATTCAAAGAGAGCAATGACCCTCCAAATAGCCGCTCCTGGATTTCCTTTGGAGGTCCCGCCAAAAAAATTGTGGTGAGTTTTGGATTTCCACCAGTTTGTGAAGTTGTCCTCTGGTTCTCTTATTCTCCACTCCGGATTTACTGTTTTAGGAGTGAGGAATAGCTTGCGAGGAGAGGGTTCCAACGGGCTAATCCATCTCCTTTCTTCAAGACGGAGCAGAGAATCTTCTTTGAAGTACTGTTGTTGGGATGTTTCCAAGAGGAGAGCTTTCGCTTTGACCGCAACCTCAAGAGGGGAGCCAGCATGACCATTAAAGATTTGGTCACATGAGCCAACTATAGTCGGCCAAAGAACAAATTTGGGGACTGCTGTCCAAATTTTTTCGCTAGAAGGATTTGGTGGGAATACCTTGAGGATAGAGATCGTTCCAAGAGGCGAACAATGCAACAACTGTGCTTTGAGGGAAGGCTGGAATTTGCAGATCCAGAAGATAGAGTCTCCATACTTCCTTGGCGAACTTGCACTCCAGGAATAAGTGTTGAGCTATTTCAGAGTTGCTTCTGCATAGCTCGCACCTATGAGGCCCCGCAATTTTCCTTTTCTCTAGATTGTCTCCTGTAAGAAGTTTATTTTGCACCAATGTCCAGAAAAAGAAATTCACTTTGGGGAGGGCTAGATTGTCCCAAACCAACTTCCAGAAGGCAGGAGGATGACTACTGTCCTTTGTATTCTGAAGAGATTTATATCCAGCTGTTGTGGTGTAAGTTCCTGTCAGTCCCCAGGCCCAGTTGTCCCTCAATCTACGATTTTTCAGGATTGGCGCCTTCTAGCAGTTCGGCGAGGAGATTTTTTTGATGTGTTAGCCAATCTGGAATGCCATTAAAGTACCAACCGGCCCAATCTCCCCGAAAGTCCCATATCGAGATATCATAAAGTCCGATTTTACCTGTGCGACTTAACCATTCTCTGATGTCAACTATGTCTTGATTCGCCTCCAATGGTTTGCTCCCCATTATTCTGTCTTGCCAAATGTAAGTGTGCTTACCATTACCTGGCACTTTGTACAGAGATTTGTTGAAAAATGTGCTACTTTTGCAACATAGTTTCCAAACTAGCGTACTGTTGACTGTGGGATCGAATTGCAGATTTCGATAGGACGAATTTCGGGCATATTTGGACAGAAGAGTATTGCTGGTCGGATGTTTGGGCCTGTGGGCCATTTTGCCATAGTAATTTTCCTCCCATCTCTAGGTTAACAAGGGAGGGATCTCGGATTTGAAGTCCCCCCTCTGCTATCGGTCGTCGGACTAGCTCCTAGTTTGCTAAATGCATTTTATTTTTGTTTCCTTTTCCACCTTGCCAAAGGAAATCCCTTAATATTTTTGTAATCTGATCCATAACGTTTCTGGGGGCCAATAAGAATGTTGATTGATAAATTGGGAGCGCAACAAGCTGTGACTTAATTAAAATGACTTTTCCTGCGTTGGTTAACCAATAGCCACCCAATGCTGCGATCTTTGTTTTGATTTTTCAAATGATGTCCGACCAAAGCGACCTTATGTTAGCTCCATTTGTTATAGGGAGTCCGAGGTATTTTATCCGATCCCAACTAGTATGTCCTCTGAATCCCAGGATGTTCGTGATATTATTGAGCTCTTGTTGTCCTGTGTTCCAACTGTAGATTTCACTCTTTCTCTCATTGATGAGAGCTCCTGATACTCTGCAGTAGCTTTTGAGGATAGAGTCAAAGGATTTAGCTATTCTGGTGTATGCACCTCCAAGGAGTAGTGAGTCATCTGCAAAGAGAGAGTGATTCAGAGGAATGACATCTATGGAGGATTTTAGACCAGAAAGAGAGCCAACTAATCTTTCAGCTGTGAGTTTTCTGCTAAGAGAGTCTGCCATTAAGATATACAGGAAAGGAGAGAGGGGACAACGCTCGATGCCTCTGCTTGAAAAATTAGAGGGTCACCATTGGCAAGGGGCAACTATAAGTTACTTTATGTAGGCATTTATAAGATGAAAAAAATGAGTCGAGAAGTCGAAGGAAAGGAGGACCTTGATGAGGAAAGAACGATGGACTCTATCAAACGCTGGCTACATATCTAATTTAATCAACATAACTTTCTCTTCTCGCTTTTTGCTAGAGTGGATTGTCTCATGGACTTGAATGACATTGTCGATAATGTTTCTGCCTTCCACGAATCCTCCCTGAGGACTGGAGATCACCCTCTTGAGCATAGGCTTGATCATGCTTACACATCATTGCATTTTATAGGATGCTGCAGAGAAAATGGTCCGACCGAAATGTTTTTGGGTTGGATTCTTTGGGAATTAGTGCAAGATAAGTGGAGTTAATTCCTCCACCATCTTAGCTTTATTCATAAAACCCTTTATCATTTTTGAAGGTCTCTTTAATAATATTCCAACAGACTTTATAGAAATGTATCATGAATCCGTCTGGGCCCGGAGCCTTATTCGGAGCCTCCATGGACCATATGACTTTGATGATTTCCTCCTTTGTTACCTCACTGGTGAGCGCAACATTGTCTTCAGGTCTGACTAGATAAGGAATATTCGCGAGAAATTCTGCGATTTCTCCTTCGGAAGCCTGGGTTCCCTCACTAAACATGTTTCTGAAGTGGCTATCCGCTACAGCTTTGATTTGGATGATGCCTCTACTGATCTGACCTTCTGCTGTCTTTATTTCAAAGATATGGTTCCTTGACAGTCGTGCTCTATATTCTCTGTGGAACAAGGCAGTGTTTCGATCCCCTGCCTTTAACCACAAAATCCTAGACTTGAGTCTCCAGTATTCTTCCTAAGAGATCTGTAGATGTTATGGATTGGGCTTTTACTTTTGTTCTAAAAGTTTCACAATCTCTTTCTTTCCATTTCATGCAAGGTCCCGATTGTACACGCTTTCCTTTGTAAGCTAGATTGGAGTAGGGGTTGCCCTTATCCAATTCTTCAGAGCTTGCTCTTTCAGGGCCTTCAGCTTTGTTCCCACAATTAAGCTTGAGGATCCCCCGGAGAATGATTGGCCCGTGCTTCTTTACGCTTCTCAGAAGTTCTTCTCTCTATCCATAAGGGCCTAAAATGGAGTTGGGGCCCGAGATCTTCTTCTTCCTTAAGGAGCAGCTGGATCGGCTTGTGGTCGGAAGTCAGCTTGGGTAATATTTTTGTTTTGATTATCTTTTGTCCATAATGAGGGAGCCTTGAACCAAAAATCTATCCAAACGTGCAGAGATATGCTATGTCCCAGATCTGTTATTGGACCAAGTAAAGCGGCCGCGTATGGGACTGAAGTCTAAAAGATCCTAATCGCGTTGAAGTTCTTCTACAAAGGTCAGCATCGGGTCTCTGTTGTTGGAGCCGCCTCTTTTATCTTTTGATTTTAGAACTATATTCAGATCACCTGATAGGATAATGTTGCTTGGGTTGTGTTGATCTAAAAATGTTGTGAGAGAGGTCCATCATTCTCGTTTTTCGGAGTAAGAGATTCCGGAACATTAAGATTAAATAAGGAGATAGTCATCTTACTTGCGTAATGTGTCAACTCCGTGAATATCCAGTGTTGGGTTTCATGAGATTTGTTAAGCAAAAATGCATCTTCTATCCAAAGAGTTGCCGTCCTAAGAGCTCCTCCCTTTGAACTTCATCGCTTACATCTCTTCCACTTTGATTTGTCATTGTCTAGTAAAGCATTCGGTCTTCTAGTATTAGTCTCTTTCTTGGAGCATGAGGATGTCTGATGGTTCTATTTTCTGGAGGTCCATGAATGCTTCAGCTTTGGAGGAGTTCCCTAGTCCTCTGTAATTCCAAGAGGTGAGCTTCATGACTAACTTAAGAGGAGGGGGAAGGGCCTCCCTTTGTAGGTCTTGATCCGTGTTTCCGCCGATGGACATTTCTATGGTGGATTGACTTCCTTGTACTTTGATTCTCTCTGCTTCCTCTTCCCTTAACTCTTTACGGGATTTCCTTCCTGCCTTTTTCAAAGGACGCTCAAAGGTTTCATCCTCCTCAAGAACCAGGGCTTCTTCCACTTGTTTTTCCTTTTTCTATTGTCCAGCATAAGAGGGATTGGGAAAATTTTGTGAGGCCTCTATCTCTGCATAGCCTCTCCCTTCGCTGGAGGAGGGCTTGCGTTTGCACCGATTTTCCTTTTCTTAGCGCCTCCCGCCGGGTTGTTCCTGGTGTTTTCTAATTCCTGGTTAAGGGCCCTTTTCTTGATTGTTCTGAGTCGCCTTTGAGCTCCCGCGGCATGTCTTTGCCATTTTTTGGTGGGTGTTCTTTGGTACATTGTCCATTGATCCTCGCTTATATTGTTCCGCCTGTTCTACTTTTTTCTTGCAAAGCGTTTTGGCTATGACCATGACTACGGTGGCAAGATTTGCATTCGAAAGGGGAGCTGTCGTAATCCACTTCGACAGTGAAATTCACACCCACGAACGTGAGCTTGATCGTCAGCAAACCTCTAGGCTCCACTTCGGCTTTTGGCTATTCGGTGCGACTTCGACGCAGATTCGAGCGCATGAGAACTGATCTTTCCTTGCTGCTTGATCTATGTATTTCCCGAGCGCGTTGCCAATGATCTGGAAGGTTTTTTGGTTCCAGCAGTGTAGAGGCAGATGAGGGAGGCGCACCCACACCGGAACAGCAGAAGGAACATCCTGAGTGGGATCAAAGTCGGGAGACCATTTGTTTAAGTACAGACCTTGTGGTCCCATGAAATAAGGGTCGTTTCTGAAAATTAGACTTCTGTCATCCGGGTTTTCGAAGACGAATATGAAGAACCCCTTGCTCACAAAGTAACTCTTGACCCCCTCTTTAATCAAGGGTGACCAATTTCTTTGAGTCCAATCCTCTACCGACTTTGGGGATGGCCAGAGGCCCGTGAACTGGCCTATTAACCCTCTCTCAGCGAGATTCAAAGCAGCTTTGCATGTGTCTTCTTCAGGAAGAGCTACCGTGGGGATCGAATCTAATTTCTTGACGAAATTTTGTTGACTAGCAGTGAGAGGGCGCTTTGTGGTTGCGGCAATCAATGCTTTGAATGCAGTGATCTCCGGAGGCGGGTTGAGAGGAGGGGCAGAGCCCCCACTGGAATCCATTGGATAATCTTTGCTGGAGCTCTACATCCACGGGGTTGCGCAGACTAGCTCCCAAAAGTCCAAGATCTCCGATCTATCAGGCTTCAACTGGGAAATCTTCTGAAAAGTAGTTAAAATTTGACAGAGACAACTTTCAATACTCAAGGGCGCGTTTGTTTGGTCTTTATTTTACGGCGCTTCTGTGAAGGGAACTCGGGAGCGCTGAAGAACAAGAACGAACCGAGCGTAAGGCCACTACAGGCCTGGCGCTCCCTTTGGGCAGTAAAGAGAGCGCTGGCTCGCTCTCGGCGCTCCCCTTGAAAACCTGCGATTTAAAAAAAACAAATCGCTCCTCTCGTCCTGTATACCAGTGTCGGCGCTCCTTTTCAATGAAAGTCGAGCGCCACACCCTCCAGATGAATATTTCCCTTCAGCAGTTGCAACAGTCTGAGGGAAAAACGGTTCGGCCCTGGTGGCCGACGGCCCTGGTTCAGCACGCTGCGTCTGTAGGGTTTCTCCTACGGCTGCCAACCATGCTTTTTTATACACTTAATTTTAAAAACTAGCCTACGGTTATTTTAACTATTGAAAAATTATAGGAAAATTATGTCAATTCATGCCAACGGAATCGGTTAAGGTGTGGGTTTCATTTGCTAGGCGACCCGGGTTCAATACCCTTACGGTGAATTTAGTCGGGAGGAGACACCCAAAAATCCATCCATGTTAAGGGTTGGTGTGGCCCAGACCAATACATTAAAATTTAAAAATAATATTTTTTTCCATAATTCACCACGTAGTTGTAGACAAGTACTATGCCAACCATTTTCATAAATGAAAATAAAGGCACCGCCAAGGTTTCTTGGATTCCACATAAAGCAAGCAACAGGTACACATATGAACAGGAGATTATCAACCAATTCATGGCTCAGATTGTCATGTGTGGGTTGAGGGACACATTAACAAATTGGATGGAGATAGATTGCAACAGTGGAAATCAACAGCATATGTGTATGGAATTGAAGTCACAAATATTTGAAAATCATATGACGATGACAAAGAGATTGTGGAGGTTTGTTTCTCCCTTGACTATGCCTTCTCTCGAGGCTTGGCCACTACAACAATACAAAAACACAAAACATGAGACTTTAGTCATAGAACTTATTTTGTTAAATCACTATTTTTTGCATTGAAAATTAGCTCAAGATCATTGAAGTAGAAAAAATTTCAGTACTAAAGCATGCAATAAGTCCTTTAGAAAAAAAACAGTTTTAGATCTTGACTGCAATTTGAGAGATGGGTTTGTCCTCTATTTATTCAGTTTGGACTATACTTGATTCACTCATCATTGTAGAGAAAAAATCTCAATGATAAATTGTGTGGAAAATCCCAGTAGAAAAAAGAAATTTCCAATCTACCGCCTTTACAAGAAGCATTGCTCCTTTGGTTTCTAGTTTCAAATTTTGATTCATATTTAACTCAAGTATCCTCAACAAAGTCAAGCTTACAATAAGTCTCTTAATCTTGAAAGAACGCTAGAAATAAGATCTAGTCTTCCTATTCAGATTGAGGGTCTTGATTGCTTGGACATGAATACAAGATACAATATACATTGAAGAGTCTTCAAACCACAATGAATTTTGAACAAGAAAAATGATACATGATCAAGAAGAAACTTAATTGGTTTTAGCAACAGTGGAGTGAGAACAATCCCATTGTGGCATCCACCATACAAGATGAATTGAGAGTAATCATTTTGATGTGGTTGGATTATTTAGAACCAAAGGTAGTTTATTACAAAAAAAAAAAATTAATTACATGAAATTTTGGCAGGCATACTTCCGCATAACCTTTACGTGTTATTTTATTATTCTCTGACAACATGTTGTGTTGGGTTGTTATATTCTTTGTGGTGAAAGTCGAAGGTCGAAGTTATCGACCAGAAAAGTCGAGGTCGAAGTGATCAACAACAAGTCGAGAGGTTAGCCGACAAGAGGTTGTCGGGAGGTCGTGTGGAAACCAACTGGAGACCAAATGGAGGTCGACTAGTTATCTGACTAGTAGTTGACTGTAACATAATCCAAATATTTGTGGGATTTGTATCCAATGATCTGCATGGATCTGTAATTGTTTTTGGGTGCCATTATTTAGGTTTTTGCCTACTATAAATCCTATAAATAAGGCGTGTTGTAATCATATTATGGTAATCAATCTTGGATGTTTCTGCTAATCTTTAGCAGTAGATTGTTGGTCATGTAAATGTGTTAGGGCCTAACCCCTCACGTAGGTAGAATAACATATTCCAATGTAATAAAGGTCAATATTAATAAGGCCTATCAATAAGGAAAAATAATTCTAATGTAAGAAGACCTAATAGAAGCTTCCGCTTCTAGAAGGATCTTCCTCTAGATGGTTCTTTTGATAGACATATTTAGTATAAATAGGAGTCGAGGGTATGAGAACTTTTGTCTTGGATATTATTGTAATAGAGCTCTGCTCTGCTGGAACATTTCTCTCAGTAATCAAAGTGCTCTTTCGGGTGTTATTTTGGTATCATTTTGGTATTATTGTGGTGTTGTTTTGGTTATATTGTTGTTCATCTGCCATTTCTAGCATTTTATTTATGTTCCACATACTTTTTATATCTGGAATATTACAAGTGGTATCAAAGAACTTTCCTCGGCAGAAAATTGTGGGTTAATTTTTTTTCAGGGTAGAGACTTATTACGGCATCTTTAAGCTATAGAGATATGTCGTTATGCACATAAACCCGCAGTCGGAAACCCTCCTTTATTCCTCGCACTAAACCAGTAAATCCCACTCCTCCTTCTACTCCACTAAAGATCCAAAAATTGACCAGGGCCGAAATGGTTGAACGCCAACTCAATGGCCTTTGTTATAATTGTGATGACAAATATCTTATGGGACACAAGTGTAAGGAACAAATCTTTTTATGTCCATATTAGAGGATGTTTTGAAAGAGGATGTTGAAGTTCCCCTTGTGTCTATGTCACTTGAACCCATTGACATAACCCATCCCTCAAACCCTCTCGAAGTAGAACCGGTCATTTCCCTAAATGCTTGCACTGGATTCTCTGCTCCCCAAACCCTCAAGGTAATTGGTTACAACAAGCATAGAAAGGTCATCATTCTTGTTGATAGTGGAAGCACCCATAATTTTATTCATTGCCACATTGCCCAAGAAACTAATTGTTATATCTGTGCAGTCAATAATTTCCAAATCATGATTGCCAATGGCGGTTCCATCAGAAGTGGAGCACGTTGTGAAAATGTGTGTCTCCAAATTGGTGGCTACCACCTGAAATATCATATGTTTGCTATCGACATGGGCGGTTGTGAAATTGTGTTGGGTGCAAACTGGCTAAGGACTTTGGGTCCCATTCTCATGGATTTTAAGGAATTAACCATGTAATTCGACCAGGAGGGCCAACAATATAAGTTCCAAGGCATCATCGTTGGTTCCCCTGATATCATTACTTCTCATCGCATGGAAAATATGTTCAAAAAAGGTCATTCTGGCGTTATTTCCCAAATCCATGCCATACAAGCAACTAAGACACCCTCTATGATGCAGGACCTCCAATCCATCCTCTCTATACATCAAGTGTTTTTTTCCACTTCCCGTGGTGTTCATGAACATTCCATTCCCCTTGTCCCAGGAAGCCTTCCTCCCAATATTCATCCCTATCATCACCTCTTTTCCCAAAAAAATGAAATTGAGAAAATAGTTCAAGAACTGCTCAATGCAGGTGTTATCCACCCAAGTATGAGTCCCTACTCTTCTCTTGTGGTCATGGTCCTTAAGAAAGAAGGTTCTTGGCGCATGTGTCCTGACTTCTGCGCCCTCAACAAACTCACAATTAAAGACAAATTTACCATTCCTGTCATTCATGACCTCATGGATGAATTGAGTGGCGCCCAGTTATTTACTAAACTTGATCTTCATTCTGGCTACCACCAGATCCATATGAAAGAGGCAGACATTCCTAAGACTGCATTTAGAAATCATGAGGGCCACTATGAGTTTTTGGTCATGCCCTTTGGCTTGTGTAATGATCCCTCCACTTTCCAAAGCCTCATGAATCATGTCTTCTGTCCTTTTCTTCGTCATTTTGTCTTAGTTTTCTTTGATGATATCCTCATCTATGGAAAAACCTGGATAGACCATCTTGCTCATGTGGATCAAGTTCTCCATCTACTCTCTCAGCACGAACTTTTCCTGAAACAATCTAAATGTGCTTTTGGAGCCTCGGAAGTCGAGCACTTAGGTAACCTTGTTGGCAAGGCCAGCGTTAGGGTGGATCCTAAAAAGATTGAAGCTATTTAATATTGGCCTCACCCAAAGATTCTCAAAAGATTGCATGGATTTATGGGCTTAACGGGTTATTATCACAAGTTTGTTAAGAATTATGGAAAGATTGTGGCACCTCTCACTGCACTCCTTAAAAAGAATTCTTTCACTTGGACTCCAGCAGCTGCTCAGGATTTTCAAACCTTGAAGATGGACATGTGCACCACTCCAGTCCTGGCCCTTCTTGATTTCACAAAGACCTTTGTCATGGAATGTGATGCTTCAGGGAAAGGAATTGGCATTGTCCTTATGCAAAAGGGTCAACCTTTGGCCTTTACCAGCAAACAATTGTCTGAGTGAAATTTGGGCAAATCAATCTATGAAAAGGAAATGTTGGTTATTCTCCATGTCGTTGATCTTTGGCACCCTTATCTATTGGGGAAACGCTTCCAAATTAAGACAGATCATCAAATCCTCAAGTATTTTTTGGAACAACGTATTTCCTCCCCATAGCAACAAAAATGGGTGACTAAGCTCTTTGGATATGATTATGAGATCATTTACAAGAAAGGCAAAGACAATGTGGTTTCGGATGCACTTTCCCAAAAATATGAAGATGAAGGGTCCCTTTTTTCTCTCTCCGTCATTGTACCAGATTGGCTCCAAGTTGTTCTCCAGGAATGGCTACATGATCCCAAAAGTTTGCATATGATACAACAATTGCAATCCAATTCTCCAGTTTCCCCAGGGTACTCTTGGCTCCATGATGAGCTTTGATACAAAGGCCATTTGTATTTAAGTAAACAGTCAAAAATTAAATCCACGGTACTTTCTGAGCTTCATGCTACACCCATAGCTAGGCACTTCGGGTTTACCAAAACCTATGACAGGGTCAAACATTCTTTTTTCTAGGATGGTATGAAATAGGATGTTCGTAATTTTTTGGTTGAATGTGATGTGTTTCAATGCAACAAGGGTGAAATAGTCAAATCTCCTGGCACACTACAACCGCTTCCAATTCCACCTTCTATTTGGCAGGATATCTCTATGGATTTTATTGTAGGCTTACCTAAATCGGGCAATAAATCAGTCATCATAGTGGTAGTTGATCGTCTTTCCAAGTATTCTCATTTTTGTGCTCTTCAACACCCATTTATAGCATCCATTGTGGCTCAACTTTTCATGGATTGGGCCTTCAAGCTTCATGGCATGCTGCATTCTATTGTTTATGATCGCAACCCAACTTTCACCAGCAATTTTTGGCAAGAACTGTTCAAGCTACAATGCACCCAATTGCATCTCAGCATAGCTTATCATCCTCAGACTGATGGTCAAACTGAAGTTTTCAACAAGTGTTTGGAAACATATTTGAGGTGTTTTGCCTCAGAAAAGAAAAATCGGTGGGCTCAATGGTTACCACAAGTTGAATAGTGGTACAACACTTCATACCATATAGCTACCCGCATGACTCCTTTTGAAGTGGTATATGGACAAAAGCCACCTTCAGTTCTCTCATATTTTTCAGGTGTCTCGAAGGTCCAAGCGGTTGACCAAATGCTTATAGTTTGAGAGGCTATTCTTCGTACCCTCAAAGAGAATTTGGTCATGGCCCAGAATCGCATGAAGCAACAAGCATATCAAGGTCGCTCTGAACATCAATTTGAAGAAAGGGATCAGGTGTTTCTTCAACTGCAACCTTACAAGCAAACTTCCCTCAAGGATGACCATTTTCAGAAACTAGCGCCCAAATTTTATGGTCCTTATATCGTTCTCAAGCATGTGGGAAAGGTGGCCTATCAATTAGCTTTGCCTAGTCATTCTAAGCTCCATCATGTTTTTCATGTTTCCTGCTTAAAGAAGGTGATTGGAACTAAGTGCGGCGTTTGCGTCAGCGAACCATCAAGGAAGTGTTATTCCAGTGGAAAGATACAACTCCAGCATATGCCACTTGGGAATCAGTTACCATTCTGTAGAAATTTCCACATCTCAAGCCTTGAGGACAAGGTTGTTTTTAATGGGGAGGACATGTTAGGGACCTAACCCCTCGTGTAGGTAGAATAATATATTTCGATGTAATAAAGGTCAATATTAATAAGGCCTAGCAATAGGGAAGAATAAGTCCAATGTAAGAATACCTAATAGAAGCTTCTGCTTCTAGAAGGATCTTCCTCTATATGGTTCTTTTGATAGACATATTTAGTATAAATAGGAGTCGAGGCTATGAGAACTTTTGTCTTGGATATTATTGTAATAGAGCTATGCTCTACTGGAGGTTGCCCCCTCGAAGACGAAAGTGGACATTTCTCTTAGTAATTAAAGTGCTCTTTCAGGTGTTATTCTGGTATCATTTTGGTATTATTGTGGTGTTGTTCTGGTTATCTTGTTGTTCATCTGCCATTTCTAGCATTTTATTTTTGTTCTGCATTATTTTTATATCTGGAATATTACAAAATGTAAGTTGAATTGGCTACAGGGTTGTTCTTGTGTAAGCAAGAGGGTATGATGGTGATTGTGTCTTGGGTGTAGACCAAGGTTAGTCAAGTAACCCTTTATTCTAAATTAATAAGACAACAAGAGAGAAAGAGACTCAAGGAATGTTGGTTTCCCGTTTTGGTTTCCAGGGTAAAATCTTTGTGTACTGTGTGATTGCTTTGTCATTTACTTTCTTGTTTAAATGTATCTTCTTCTCTTCTATTAGGTTTAGCATGGAAGTATATTTCCTAACATGTGGTATCAGAGCTTAGATTGACAATCTTGGATTTGAGCTAAACCCTAGGTCTAGTAAGAGTAGTAAGTCAAATATGTTTGAAGTTGTGCTGAAAAGAATGGCAATTAGTTCAAGAATAGAGATCGAAAAATTCAATGGCTAGAATTTTGAGCTTTGGAAGCTTAAAATTGAAGATCTCCTTGTAGATCGAGAACAATTTGAAATAGTTAGTTCAAGTACCATTCCGACGGGTATGTCGAGGGAAGAATGGGAGAAACTCAAAAGAAGGGCAAGGAGTATGATTCGACAGTTTCTTGCAGATTCAGTGTTGTTGAATGTCTCATGTGAAGACTTGGCCAAGAAACTCTGGGACAAGTTGGGAAGCGTGTACCAGTCGAAATCCCTAGTAAATAAGTTGTTCCTTATAAATAAATGGTATCTTCTGAAGATGAGTGAATGTGGTTCGGTAACTGAGCATTTGAATGCATTCAATACTATAATAAGTCAGTTATCATTTGTAGATATCATAATCAATGAGGATAAATGTATTAGCCTATTATGTTCTTTGTCAAACTCCTTGGATAACTTAGTCATGGTTATAGGGAGTAATTTGACCACATTAGTGATAAAAGACATGGTTACATCTCTACTATCAGAAGAAATGATACGGAAGAACATGGAAGGATCTGCAAAAGATGTTTTGATCATGAGGGATCGATCAGTTGACAAAGATAAAGGCAAATTATCTCATAGAAAATTCAAGTTGAAAGGTAGATCTAAATCCCCAATTCAGTCAATGCAAATGTTGAGATCTAAGTCTACACCCCTTCCCCTCCTCTCTCATTACCCTATACCTCCATCAAAAAATCATACCTTTTTTTGTTGGTTAATTTGGTCCCCCATTACTAAAATGACTCATTTTTTTATTATCATTACCCCTCTTGACTGATTTTTGCACCATCTTTTGTTTTCTTGAAGGGTAATTATATGTTATGGTTTTGGTGTGAAGTACTTGTCATCATGTTTACCATTGGTTGAGCTCATAGAAGGTGTAATAGTGTTTTTTATGCACATACAAGATTGATTGCAAGAACTAAGTTGTTCTTGCAAATATTGTTGGCGCGCTAATTTTTAAATTATTTAATAATTTAATGTGTTACTTTAAATGTTTAAACAAATTGAATGGCACATGCATACGTGTGCAATCGTAAACGAGCACCTCCAAACCATTCTACATGCAATTTCATCATTATACAGTATTAGTCATGGTCATGAAAACGGTATTGTTCCATCATGGCTACTACATGTTGAACAGAGAGTTAATAACACACAGGTATCGAGTTCTACATCAGGAGATTTGAATCCAGTGTAGCATTGACAACAGAAGCACTATGTACACCATGGTTCCTCCCTAAGAGCGATGGCAGTTGAACAAGGCCAAACCACAAGGCCTTGAGCTATTCGAGGTCATACTTGAAATCAAGGATATTTTCATAAAGGCGGAATAGTATGACTTCTTGTGCACATTTGAAGGACACCACACAGGCCTAGCTATGTTGTTTGCATAGACGTTCGATGGCTTCCAGACCCAGCTTGGGGATACCTACATTCATATTACAGAACACTTCCTTGGATAAGCTTGCACTCTCCCTATCTATGGAGAAAGGTGGTTTAAGAAAGGCAAGTTGCCTCCCGACCTCTGCAATAAATACTTGGTTCCCGAGCACCAAGACCCTGACTGGGGCCAAGGAATCATTGTATCGTGGTTAAAGGAAGATTGCAAGGGAACCCTAGCAATGGTGCAGAGGTATATAACAAGTGAGGGTCAATTAAGCATAGTACAATGTTATCACCTTTGTTTCCTTATGCATCAAAGTGGAGATAAAGAGATAAACTTACCCTATTACCTACTTAAAATCCTAACCAAAATGGCCAAGAGGGTTCAAAGCCACCCTAAATCTTCTCATAGGAGCCTATACCATCAAGGCTTAATCAAATTTTTGGTGTCTTTTGTGTTAGAGGAAATTGAAATGCCTTGGGATTATTTCTTGAAGTCTGTGGGATTCAAGGAGCATGAACAAGTGCCCAATTTACAGAATGAAGGTGATGCAAGTAAAGATAAGACAGAGGTCAGGGTATCTCCAGAGCCTAGGAGCTCGATGAATCCTTTCCAACCTACAAAAAATAAGGGTAAAGGCCCTAAAACAAGAAACACGCCCTCGAAAGAAAACAAGCCAAAGATCCCCATGAAGGAGGAGTCCCCTCGCATGCAACTAATGTGTTCTATGAGTAAAGGGAAGGAGAGAAAAAGTGGCAAAGTTTCCCACGTGCACCCACCTGCACAGGAAACACCACAAAGATCTATGTCATCCAGCCATTCAGAGGAGGAGCAGAGAACCCCCATCAAGCAGCAACCTAAAAAACCTATGACTAGAATGAGGGGGGAAATTGGATCTCTATCATGCAACAATGAAGTGGTTAAGGGAAAGATTGCTCTAAGAGAAGCCTTGCCTAAAGGATCACATGTAGCCAGACAAGACAGAAAGAGAAAGGGCGAACAAAACATTGAAACACCAAACAAGCCAAACAAGAAAACTAGAATTACAAACCAATTGAGACTGATCTCCAAGGCTCTTTTTAAGCCATCATTAAAAGACCCCCAGCCAATCGTGATCGAAGATGATGACAACCCTGAATTTTCCAGCATGGAAGAAATGGCAGACAATTTTTTGAAGGGAATGACAGTGGAAAAAGGAAAATCAAATCCTAATCAGGGTGAGACTACAGAAACTCCATTTGTAACTATGAAAAAAGGGTATCCTACAGACTCCGGTCAACAACAGGGAACACGGGATTATGGACTTGATCTTGAGAAAGACTCTATTGGAACCTCACCACATGCAAGGGATCCTCACCACGGTTCACAAGACATTAAACTAGAGATTAAAACTGATACTTTGGGAGTACAAGGGTCCATTAAAGGAACACAAGGAAAGGAACCTGAGGTAATACACAGATATAATATGAGAACAAGGAGCAAAACATTGGTTGACCACAACAAGTCTACAACAGAGAAAGAAAAGAAGAAAATGCAGGTTGAGGTCAAAACAGAGAGGGTCAATGACAGCCAAAAAGTGTAAGAATTGAAGCTTCAAGTCCAGACATTGCAACACCAAAACCAAAAATTGGGAAATTTGTACTCCAAACTGCAGAAGAGGTATCAAAGACTCTAGGAGAAACACCAAAAGACTTGTTGCTTTCTCAAGGAGATAATTTGAAGAATAGCGTTGCTATGAAGGGGTATCTAAAGAGAATGCTTGTATATCTAGTTATCTCCCAGTTGGCCTCCAACAATGTGCATGGATACAAGTGCTCGGTTCAGAACCTAGTTCTATCAGTCCTAGTCAGTTTTGTCAAATCTCAATTCACTTCAGCATATGCATCAGTTTATTTGTATCATTAGTAGCAGTTTTAGTTGTTTAAGTTCAAGACTTTTTTAAATTAAGGGATAATAAGTGG
The DNA here is from genome assembly GCA_010110895.2 of Picea sitchensis. Lineage (NCBI taxonomy): Eukaryota > Viridiplantae > Streptophyta > Pinopsida > Pinales > Pinaceae > Picea > Picea sitchensis. The sequence goes on from SNQJ01S0012696.1 coordinate 101,126, forward strand.
TCATATGTGTTTGATATGAACCACTTCCTTTTTGTTAAGTCAAGTTTGAAGTATGCATTAATATACTCCAGCAATATTTACTTAAGTCAATAAGTCACTCTCCAACTGATAGTGCAGAGTTAAGCCTTAGTTTCAGATGGGCGAGAGCCTCTACAACATTGATAAATATGTAGTTTTTGTATGAATGGAGGCTTCGGGTTTTAGGAAGGAAATCAATATATCAAACTAGTTGAACTTGTTCTATGATTGGATTAAGCTCTCTACCTGGTGAATATGCTCTTGATGACAGTGTGCTTTATGTTCAAATCTATATGTGTGTTTTCTCTTATCTTGAATGCATTTTTTTTTATGTGTGCAAAGTACATTTCATTTTCATTTTAGCTATTGTATAACTCTTCCTTTACTGATATTCAACTTGAAAAACAGCTAATGCTTTAGTAAAGGATTTTTTCTATTGCAACCTATGGGAGTAATTGTGTTTGGAAAAAATTTTATGCCTTGAAATATTATTTTGAGATTTAGACTTCTTGCAACAAGTAATCCATTGAGTTGTTTGTTGTTCTTCCTTTGTTTACCCCTCTATTTTCTCACTTGTCTATCATTTGTGTGCCACCAGCCAAGGAGGACCTACAGTCATATCACCTTGCCAACCCAACCATGTTTTTGTCTTGGTAAAACCAACCCTCCAACTGGCCAACAAACCGAACTTGTCTAAAGCAAACCATTCCAAAACTTGAGGTGGCCTAGCTTTTCCCTGTTGAGGAAAAGATATGAAATGATCTTACTCAAGCATTTTCATATATTGCTTGGCTAAAGAAATATAGACGGGAATATCACCCTATGTTTATAGCCATCAAAATTTGTATCATAATTCACAAGTATTGATTACAAGTGCTTAGGATGGTTTTTTTATAAATGAAAGCTTGCTGAAAAAATCATTATTTATGTAATTTTCTGAATATAACAGATGCTGAAATAAATATAGAGATAGAATTAAAGACACCAAGTCAATAATCAAAATAGATGAGACATAAAGCAATCATTTATTTCATTCCAATTCGTCAAAAAAATCATTCTCTTTTAAAGTCAAACTTAGATGTCCCCAATGAATCATACAAAAGGACTTTTGACAGAAAGTAAAAAACTGAACTTTAAACGCTAGATCAACTTGCCACATATTGTTTCCCACTTGACTCTACACAATAGCCTTTGTCAGTCATGAAATTTAATTCACAAACAGACAAGTCTACACAGACTATTAAAGATAGATCAACACCTCTAAAAAACAAGTGTATGAATGATGTAATTCACCCATGAATCTTGTTGTCTACAATAGGACCTTGCTATCATAAAAGAAAATTAGGCTTCCAATGAATTAAAGAATGAATGAGAACTGAATTATCTCAACAAAAACTCAAAGAGGAAACCTTAGTATGATTCTCCTTCTATTCTCCTCTTGTTCCTCCTTTTCCTTTTGTCTTTAAGAAAATTAGAATTGGTTGAAGTAGTTGAACTACTTATTTAGTTAAGTTAACTAAAAATCAACTAACTTTTTAGTTAAGGGGGAAAAGTAATAAAATCATAATAAGGGTTTTTAATAATAATAACTAGTAGGTGGGACCCCTTGTGACTCCCTTTAGTTCGTTAACAATCATAACACAACTAGTTAATCAAAAAAAATATCCCTCCTTGTGACTCCCATCATCACTTTCATATTTTGACAATTTATATCAATGATAATTGAAATTATTTCCAAAAATATATTACCCATATATCCAAAATATAGTGTGTTGTCCAAAATTTCAGAAGTCAACTGTCCTCAACAATCAATAAATAAAAACACTTAAAATCCATATTTGCCACTTTGGGAGGCAATCTTTCCCTCATTGTTGTTGTCACCTTTTGATCTCTTTGAATTTTCCTTAGGTTGTGTGGAGCCTTTAGGCCTAATCTCATTGATCACATGAGACCAATCATCTCTCAAATGCATGCGGGAGGACACGGATTTGGCAGAGTCATTTGAGGGTGAGGAGGGGGCAGCAATGGCTTTTCCTTTGTCAGAAGCATGGTGGGCCTCGGTTTTTAACATTTTGCTTGCATGGGAAGATTGTAATGGTGAGTGGACAGGGGAAGCTTGGGAAATTTGATTAACAGGTGGAGGGGCAAGTAGATATAAGTTAGGCCAGCCACGATGTTGGGAGACTACCAGGTGGACAATCTCCTAACATCCGTCATTTTTAAGGACTTCAGGTTGCAGTGAGACATGAGGAGGCACTGGGATACCAATGACCTGTGGGGATTAGAAGGGAGGCCTTTCAAGCCTAGGTTGGACCACTCCTTTCCCAATCCAGTTAAAAAATCCATCTTGAAATAGTTTTCCTAACCCTTGCGAGTCTGCATCAAATTGTATAGAGAATTTTGGCCTTCTAGGGCCCCTGTTCCAATTTCCTCTTCCTCGGTTACCCAGGCCATGGCTACCTCTACTGAAAAATCTCATTCTTGTATGCATTATTCATTAGCAAATAGTTCCTTTAACAACCATACATGACAACTCTTTTAAATATGAAATAAAATTTGGCTCATCAATATATCAGACTCATGCAATCCAATCCATACAAATCATTTAATACTTGTCAATGAGCAGGGGGTGAACAAGGGTTCTGGGATATGTGAGGGATTGTATTGAGCAAAAGGTGTTAAAATGAGGGGGGAAAGATCATGATTATTGCTCACATACATCAAACAATCAACTGTATCATAAACCAAAAGAATATATCATTGTAATTCATCCATGTGCGGTCTCTTTAACTGTCATAATACAGAATTTATCTTAACTATAATTAAATTTTAAGAACATGGATTGGATAGTGAATATGGGAAGGCGAGGGGAATTGTAATGTGTGAAAAGTGAAATAATGGTAGGGAAACAAATGAATATTGTTCGAAAAACCAATTAAGTAATCCATAAAAATAGTTATGTATTCAATACAACGATTCCAACACCAATTAAACAATTACTGTGACCAATTAAACAATTACTGTGTGTTAAAACTTGTTCACTGTCCCACATCCAATTTCTTTAAAAAAATTCAATTAACACAGTGTATAATCATACTCTGAATCGTCATGACTTTCACCCATCTTGTTAAAAGAATTTTGTTTCTTTTCATTTCCTTCCCTTTTATATTTAACACAAAATCCAAAGGAACACACAGTCATATTGCTTCAACTCTGTTCGGCGTATAAAAATATCAACCACTGCCCATAATTGTAATTTCTCAAATCAAACATAGACACGGGTCTTTTCTTGAGTTGAACGGACTCTTTTAAAACATGCATGATTCCATTCTTTTAACAATATTAACAATTAAAATTGAAATGAAACCATACTACAAAAATCGTGCTTCATTTCTGATGGTGCAATAAAAAAAATTGATGCATCATGTCTCCATAACCATACACACTAAACAGCCAAGTCACAGTCATCAACTCTCCAACTTGCAATGATCTTGATCGGGTCAAATTAAACACACAGCAGCCACCAACTTCAATTAATACCACGTTGTAGGAACACACAGACCAATGCATAATGAAAAGAGGCATCCCTTTCACTTTACATTACTGCTTACTACCAATCAACCAATTTAATAAAAAAAAAACGAGTTGGGTTATCGTTTCAACTGTCACAACAAAAGGAGACAGCGACTGTATACCAATTCTCATTTCCAATTACAACTTTTCAACAACCCGATCAAACAGAGACGAGACGATAATCAAAGTCACTGTCAAACCACCCAACCAACTTATGACAGTCAACAAGATTCCTGACAAGAGTGCGATTGGTTGGGTTTATCAAAATCGGGCTTTGTAACCATGAACACAAGAAATAATCAAGGGTTCACTCGGTCACCAAAACACAGGGAGACTGGAGGTCAATCATATCAACGGTAGGTGAGAACCTTCGAGACAAGCACGGTGGAACCACAAGCCTTTATAACTCTTAGCTTTGTAAAATAGGGTGATAGTTCAACACCAGGTAGGGTAGGCAACAATGCAGAGGAGCAACGATTGCTCACTGGACAGTAACAAATAACAAGAACGTGTAGGGGCATAACCCTCGCACTTTTCAAGAGTTGAACCAATTTATAACAATGTTGATGGAAAAGCAGACCCCGGGTATTACCAACAACCCTAAAGCATATTTCTTGGAATAATGACCACCCCATAACCGACTGTTTTGATGCCAATACCAAAAAATAATCCCACGACCAGGTGAAAAAACCCACGAACATGGCTCTGGAGGATACACAGTGACCAAAAGGAGTTCGAAACATACACAGCAATGCCATAACAACCGAATATAACTGGGCAGGGTTACCATTAATTGTGAGGAGGCGTCCAGCAAGGCTAAACAGAGTGAAACCCTCCAAGAAAATACCCATACTACTGAAAACAACAATGAGCCATCACAATTTCCACCACACAGAACAGCCAATGAAATCCCAACTTTAACCGTCACTTTTTCCATTTGCAACGGATAACACACACAGTCATTTCAGAGAAAACACCCATGCATTTACATAGTTTCCAATCTCAGGAAAACACAAACCAACACATTACCTAGCCAACGTTCATTTCATACACAAAGAGAATTCATGGATGGGTGAAAAGAACCATACATGTTACCAATGGATTTAAAAATGCGAGCTAGTTGAGAAGTTCCTTCCACGCCTGAATCTTGAAGCTTAACCACAGCAAAACCAAATGAAAAATAACCATGCTAGGGTGACAGCCCAGTGGGAGAAGTATGGAGTGACGTGCATTTACTGCACGTCGCTTCCATTCTCCATTTCATTCAATTTTGTAGTATATGATAACCAGCCAAAACCATACCATTAATCCAATGCCATTAACTCCATGCATTGAAACTTGCACATATTGCTTGCCAATTGCGCCACCCCAATCCATATTAACCATTGCTAAAACCATACCATAACATATATCAAATGTGCCTAATATAACTCAATATAAATTGTATATACACTAACCATTTTTAGTTAGGACTAACACTAATTCCTTTTATTTCATTCGCACATAGTATAACATAGTATAGTATAGTTCCCTTTCTTGGACTTTTTTCATAAGTCCCTTTCCATTGCTCTTATTTCTTGTTGTTACTAACATGTGTCTTGTGCAGGTGTAACAGGTAATGAATCATGGCTACGGTAGAAAATGTAATAACAGTGGATATAAGCCATTCATAACATTGAATTTAGAGCTTAGAATAACGGAATCAACACATAAAATGCATTATCCATCTTCCATTATGTCGCAAACAAAACCAATACTTCATCATCAATCATGTAGAACCCTGTAAGCAGCATCGAAACAGCAGCATAAAAATGTGTGATAAGGCTATCTCTGATCCTCCAGTATACAAGGGGGTCCCACCTACTACTATTATATATCATTAGCATAGTTTAAATAATAGGCTTTAGCAACAATTTGCGGGCAAAATCCTCGTTGCGATTTTAATCGTCAACAAACTGGCGACTCCACAGGGAAATTTGTTTCCAACCTATTAAGAACTCCGAATGTATGGTTTCACAGACTAAGAACAGTGGATCAAGAAGGTATAACCAGAATGATTATGCAACAGGGGGAAGTGAGCGGATTTAATGGAAAAATCACCGGGAATTTGGGAATAACTCATGAAAAATGTTAAGTATGAGGGGGTTTATCTCTGTATGCATAATCATTCAACCAGAATTTTCTCTTTACTTCAAGGAGAAAAATTTATGGACTTTCTCTTTTAATTCTCAAATGGATGAAGAAATTGAAATAAGAAGCAAGAGATAACCAATTTCTTTATAAGACATCGGTGAAAGCAGATAACAAATTCAATTATTCTTTCAAGGGGAATATCGTAACAATTGTGTAAGCTTGATTGTTATTGACTAAAAATACCTTGCAGGAGTGTTATTGTGGCAAAATTGATCCAACATCTTATTCCTAACCAAAATTAAACTAAAAGATGAAAAGCAATCAAATTCATGACAGAAATGGGACTGCAAAATTTAAAACAGTAGAAATAAAATGACAGAATTGCAAAAGCAGTGGAAAGCTATTAAAAGGAAAGCAAAAATTAAAATACTATAAAAGCAGAATTGAAAAGCAGTGGTGAAAATGAAAACAGAACTAACTACTAATATACAGAAAATCCAAACAGCGTTAAAACTTTTCAAGTTGGTTCCACGTAGTGTTTCAAGTGAGAACCATTAGTGTTGTAGGAAAACAATCGCTCCTGTAAATTTTTTAGAATGAAAGAGTTGGTGCCCAGGACAAAAGCGATCTTGAAAGGACCCAGCCATAATTTTCAAAATTTTGAGTGTCTTCCCCTATATGCCTGAGCTGAATCCCACAGCAGTACTTTCTCATTGACTTTAAATTTGACAATTTTGACACTCTTGTTGAAACACTTCTTAACAGTCTATTGTCTCCTTTTTTATATTATCTAAGGCAAACATCATTTGATCCTCTAAAGCTAGGAGTGCATTTATCCTTTGCAAAACATCAAAAGAATTTAATTCTCCGATCTGTAGCATCAACCTTAAGGAAGAGACTTCCATCTCAGTAGGGGGGATGGCTTCTTGACCATAAACAAGTTGGAAAGGAGTACAACCAGGCTTACCTTGGTGGTAGTTCGATCTTCCCAAAGGGCGTAAGTGAGGAGAGTGTGCCATTGACGAGGATTATCTTCGATGAGCATTTTGATGATTCTCACCAGATTTTTGTTGGTAGACTCAACCTGCCCATTCCCTTGGGGATAATAAGATGATTAGGTGAAATGTTTAACCCCCAACTTAGCTAAAAATTGGGTCAGCTTAGCAGAAATGAAAGTGGAACCATTGTCTGTAATAATTTCCAATGGAAGACCAAATATGGAAAAGATTTTATTTTCAAGGAAACAAATTACCTGATCATCTGTTGAATGCTTAAGTGGGATAGCTTCAGCCCATTTTGTAAAATATTCAATGGCTATCAAAATAAAAACTTGTCCTGCTGAAGATGGAGGATTAATGGGACCAATAAAATCCAATCTGCACTTTGAAAAGGGAAAGTTTGGGAGGAAAGGTTGTAATGGCATGGCTGAAAGGCGTTCTTTCCCAACAAATTTTTGGCACTTGTCACGTGATCTCGGAAAAACATAAGAGTCACAAAAGATTGAAGGCCAATAGTATCCTTTTCTAATAATATTGAAAGCAGTGGTTTTAGCAGAAAAATGACCTCCTACATGAATGACATAATTTGAAGAACCATGAGTTTCTTGCAACGGTTTATGTGCATCCTCATCATTTACACAACAAAGCAACACACCATCAGGAGATCTTCGAAACAAGAATTCTCCTATAATGACGTATCTTGCGGATTCAAGATGGAGTCTTCTCCTTTGATGACTGTCTAAGTTGTCTGGAGATATTTGGTTTTGTAAGTAGTAAACTAAATTCTTATACCAGGGATGTTTAGACATGGGAAGGATCTGGTTATCAATGTAAAAAAGTGTTCATAGGGAACTATCATGTTCATCGATTTCTTCACTGTTCTCAGCATGTTGAGCTAAGTGAAGGGCTAAGTCATGTCCCTTGATAGTGGTAAAAGTCACGATATTCAAATCATGCTCCTGGATATTGGCAAGCCAATGTGAAAGATTCCATGAAAGATAAGTCTGTGAGAGCAAAAACTTGATAGCAGATAAAGGGAATTTTACCAACGTATTCTTACCTAGGATGAAGTGGTGAAAAAATTCAACAACTTTAACAAGAGCGAAAGCATGTTTCTCAATAAAAGAATATTTAAATTCATCATCAGACAAACTTTGACTCATGTAAGCCACTAGTTTTTCATTACCTTGGTCATCATTTTGCATGAGGATAGCATAAATTGTTTCCTCGGTGGCATTAGTATATATCATGAATTCCATCTCAAAATTTAGCTTCACCAAAACCGGTGCAGAGCTGATTGCTTTCTTGATCCCTACAAAAGCATTTTCGACATCATCTATCCAAGAAAAAGAACGATCTTGCTTAAGAAGATTATGAATTGGTTTTACCATCAAAGAAAAATATGGAAGAAACCTACGGACGAAGTTAATAACCCCCATAAAATATTGACCCTCCTTCTTGGAAGTGGGAGCATGCATATTAAGGATAGCAGCAATCCTTTCGGGATCAATGCTTATTCATGAATCGAAGACAATGTGTCCAAGGAGCTTTCCCTCTGTAACGTTGAAAATGGACTTCGAAGGATTTAGAGAGATGCCAAATTTCCTACATCGCATGAGAACTCTTTTCAGATGACCAAAATGATTTGATCAGGTTTTAGAGTACACAGTTAAGTCGTCAAGGTAGATCTGAATGATCTTTCTGATCAAATTGTCGAAAGTTATTTTCATAGCTCTTTGAAAAGTGGCACCTGCATTAGATAAGACAAAAGGCATACGTTAATAAGCAAAGGTGCCCCAATGAGTAATAAAGGTGGTTTTATATTTATCTTCCCTTTTTACCTTGATTTGATTGTAACCGAAAAAACCGTCAAGTAAGGACATCATTTGTGACCCTGTAACTTGCTGCAAAATCATTTCCATGTTAGGGAGAGGAAAGTGATCTTTTATACTAGCCTGATTTAATGCACAAAAATCAACTCATAATATGATCTAACCAATTTCTTTCCGAACAGGAACCAAATTTGAAACCCATTCAGAATACTTGACCGGAAAAATGAATCCAGCCTTCAAGAGTTTTTCCAATTCCTTTCGAATAGTTGCTTCCAGTGCAGGGTTGAAAGGTCTTTGCTTTTTCCTAACTGGTTTTATGCTTTCCTTGATGGGAATGGAATGTTGTATAAAAGTAGGATCAAAACCACGAAGATCCTCATAAGACCAAGCAAAAACATCTTGAAATTCACCAAACATCTTGGAAAACTTCATTTTCTCTTCATCGGAACATTGGGCACCTATTTTAATATTCTTTGGAGACTCGGGTGTCCCAATGTTCAAGGAGATGGTTTCACCCACCTTCCTTTTGGACTCCTCTTCTTTCTGTTTCTTTTTATTTCCTACATCACTCGATGAAAATGAACTCTCTAGAGGAGTCAAGCCCTTAGGGATCTTGTTATCTTCTATGGATATAATTTCCTTGGGCTTATAAGGTTCCTTTTGAATGAAAGCACAGATTCTCTCATCGCTAGGGAAGACCTGCCAAGATTCTATATTGTCAGGGATATGTGGACGATATAGAGATTGAAAAGTACAATCAGGTCTTTGTGGCAAAAGTTGTCGATTAGGAGATGCTGCAAAAATAGCTAATCGATCAGCCATTGAGTTTAACTCCCTCTTAACATGAGTAATGTTGAAAGATAATAGGTTCGAGATAAGTGCCCAAATAGTTTGGGTGTATCGTTTCATAAACTTGTTGCTAGGAGAGTATATCTTACGTACAAGGTTCACAAAGAGCTCGGAATCTCCAAAAATTGTAAGGTGACCACAACCAAGATTATAGGTGTTTTCAATGCCTAACAATAAAGCTTCGAATTTAGTGACATTGTTCATGCAAGTAAACTCCAACCTATAAGAAAAGTTATGGATTTTTCCTACAGGAGAAATCAAGATAATTCCAGCTTTGTTACCTTCATGTCCCACATACCATCGTCTAAGTTGATTTGTTCAAGGGAATGTTATACTCCTCGGCAAAGATGGAATACACCCCTAGGTCCTCTTCGATATAATTCACATTAGGTTGTGGAACACTTTCTATGTAAGGTGAAATCCTTCCCTCTCTAAGGACTATGATGTTTTTACCATTCCGAGGAATGGATAAGTGTGTCCCATAGAGTGAGACGTATCCACCTATCAAAGCTTGCCAATATCTTCCTAAGATGATTGAGTAATTTCCTACCGGCATACCAATTACCTGAATACTAAGGGTTGTCCTTATTTCAGGGTGTGCACACAAAATTAAGGTCACATCTTTGATTTTGTCTATGGTCGTTTGTTGTAGACTATTATAAGAGAGCATGCTTATGGCATTTTGATTTGTACAAGACAAGCCTAGCTCTTCCATAATAATATTCGACATTACACTCGAGCCGGAACCGCCATCAATGAGGCAACAATGGGCGATCTTATCCATAATTTTTACAAAAATATAAAAAGGGGTATTTTTTACAGGGTATCTAAAGTTATGTACACCTACTTTATTTACAGATGAATCCTCTTCATTTACCTCTTCATAGAGGTTGGCTACAACGGAAGCTTTTCCTTCCATGAATTGTTTCAGATGCCTCTGTTGTTCAGGGACAGAAACCATGTCCAGAAGGGTTGCATCTACTTTGATGTTGGCCAACTGATTTAGGATATTGTATTTGGAAGAGGGGAGAGGGGAGGTAATTCCTTGACTGTCAAGAACCTTAGGAACCTGAACAGTAGCAACTAATGAGGATGATCTCGAGCTAGAAGAATTGCGGGGAGGATCATATTTGCCTTTGGAAGCGTAGGATTTGTTCCTATTATTGTTGATCATGACATCTTCTGGCTCTGCAAAATCTAGGACAATGATGGTAGTTTCTGGTCTTTTACCAAAGATATTATCTCTGGCGCTCTTCCTTACCTCACATGTGGTTTCCTCATGGTGTTCCTCGCAAAAGTTACACCAACTTCGAGGCATGATAGATTTAGGATGAAAATTATTTTCAAATGGACTTCTAAAGGGGGGTGCAGAAAAGGATGAAGCTCCAGGGGGTGAGAGGGGAGACATTTCCCTTTCACTCATATGCTATCATATGATTATTCATATCTTGTACTAGTTGTAAGACGGTGGACATGTCTGTCTGTTTAACCGATTCTCCCTAAGGAAGACCTATTCTTTCAAGTTGTTATTCATACTCCAAACACGTATGTAGAGTGGAACTGAGGTTATCAATGGTTTTTTCCTCAAGCCTATGACGATAGGGGGGAGGTAATGCATTATAATAATGCATGAAATTGGCTTGGTTCTGAGGTCGAATGAGTTCATGGATTTGATTGTATAACTTAGTGAAACGCAAGTTTAAGGACTTGATGGTCTCACCATTCTTATAGGCGATGTTATTGTACTCCCGTAACTACTCAGCTAAGATTTTAGATTGCACATAAGTGGATTTGAACCAATATACTAACTCCTCCCAAGTAGACAAAATCTTAGGAGGAAGTTCAAAGAAATCATCCGCAGCCTTTCCTTCCAAGGAATTGACAAATAAGCGCATGCAAGTATCATTGTCATTGGCTCCTATGTTGTGACAAGAAATAGAAAATGCCACCAGGTGTTTGTTTGTAGTGACAGTGTTATTCCCCAAAAACCTAGGAAGATGCTCTTTGAATTTAGGAATTTAGGAAGTGGACGATTAGCAGGTGATAGGTTAAGAGGAGAGGAAACATGTCACGGTGTGGTTGTGGTGTCTTCTTCAAATTGAAAAATCCCATACTTTTTAATGACTTTGGTGGGGTTTGTGGTAGATTCGACAAGGACATGGTGGCTATATAAGCTACTAGTCACTGACGAAGCTAAAGACTGAGAGGAGGAAGCACTTCCAATGCCACCAGAGCCACCACTAGATGCCATCTTGTGGATGATAGGTAAGGGAGAGAAAGACGAATTGGATGAATCAGACAAAGTTCTCCTTAGAGCACTTTATTGGGTAGATAACACAATGTTCCTTCTTCTTATTTTAGCAATATGATTAATTTTAGGTGATAAACCTCTTCTTCTCCTAGAAACATGAGGGTCTAAGGACATGAAATAAGGCCAAATCTGAAGGAACAAGAAGGTTATTGTTGATTTCTAGGTTGTCTACGTCTAGCTTCCCAACGTTCTTGGGCACTAATGTCTCGTTCAATTTTCGTCCATGAATGATTAAGCTCAGCCCGAGTATTAGCACTGTCTAAAATGGTGTTAAACAAATTCAAAGCAATGTTGGTATAATCTTGAAGACCGGGCTCAATATTGGGCTTCCTTGCAACACGTACAGATATTAAGAAATAAAACAGTCAAAGAATCAATATCAGAAAAATAGATGTATTCGATGATAATCAAGCATAAAAATTAATCGGAGAGATATTGAAGATCTCCCCAGTATGGTCGCCAAATAAATGTTGAGGAAAAGATATGAAATGATCTTACTCAAGCATTTTCAGATCTTTCTTGGCTAAATCAATATAGACGGGAATATCACCCTATGTTTATAGCCATCAAAATTTGTATCCTAATTCACAAGTATTGATTACAAGTGCTTAGGCTAGTTTTTTTATAAATAAAAGCTAGCTGAAAAAATCATTATTTATGTAATTTTCTGAATATAACAAATGTTGAAATAAATATAGAGACAGAAGTAAAGACACCAAGTCAATAATCAAAACATATGAGACATAAAGCAATCGTTTATTTCATTCCAAATCGTCAAAATAATCGTTCTCTTTACAAAATTCCCTAAGGAAGTTTTGGACCAAAGTCAAACTTAGATGTCCCCGATGAATCATACAAAAGGACTTCTGACATAAAGTAAAAAACTAAACTTTAAAAGTTGGATCAGTTTGCCACAGATTGCTGCCAACTCTACTATGCACAATAGCCTTTGTTAGTCATGAAATTTAATTCACAAATAGACAAGTCTACACAGACTATCAAAGATAGATCAACACCTCTGAAAAACAAGTGTCTGAATGATGTAATTCAACCCTGACTCTTGTTGTCTACAATAGGACCCTGTTATCATAAAAGAGAATTAGACTTCCAATGACCTAAAGAATGAATGAAAACTGAATTATCTCAACAAAAACTCAAAGAGCAGACCTTAGTATGATTCTCCTTCTATTCTCCTCTTGTTCCTCCTTTTCCTTTTGCCTTTAAGCAAATTAGAATTGGTTGAAGTAATTGAACTACTTCTTTAGTTAAGTTAACTAAACCTCAACCAACTTTTTAGTTAAGGGGGAAAAGTAATAAAATCATAACAAGGGTTTTTAATAATAATAACTAGTAGGTGGGACCCCTTGTGACTCCCTTTAGTTCTTTAACAATCCTAACACAACTAGTTAATCAAACAAAACATCCCTCCTTGTAACTCCCATCATCACTTTCATATTTTGAAAATTTATATCAATGATAATTGAAATTATTTCCAAAATTATATTACCCATATATCCAAAAAACAGTGTGTTGTCCAAAATTTCAGAAGTCAACTGTCCTCAACAATCAATAAATAAATACACTTAAAATCCATATTTTCCACTCTGGGAGGCAATATTTCCCTTGTTGTTGTTGTCACCTTTTGATCTCTCTGGATTTGCCTTAGGTTGTGTGGAGCCTTTAGGCCTAATATTATTGATCACATGAGACCAATCATCTCTCAAATGCATGCAGAAGGACACAGATTTGGCAGAGTCATTTGAGGGTGAGGAGGGGGCAGCAATGGATTTTCCTTTGTCAGGAGCATGGTGGGCCTCAGTTTTTAACCTTTTTCTTGCATGGGAAGATTGTACAGGTGAGTGGACAGGTGCAGCTTGGGCAATTTGATTAACAGGTGGAGGGGCAGGTAGAGATAAGTTAGGCCAGCCACGACGTTGGGAGACTGACGGGTGGACAATCTCCTGTCATTCATCGTTTTCAGGGACTTCAGGTTGCAGTGAGACATGAGTAGGCACTGGGCTACCAGGGACCTGTGGGGCTTGGAAGGGAGGCCTTTCAGGCCTAGGCTGGACCACTCCTTGCCCACTTCAGTTAAAAAATCCAGCTTGAAATAGCTGGCCTAACTCTTGCGAGTCTGCATCAAAGTGTATAGAGAATCTTGGCCTTCTAGGGCCCCTATTCCAATTTTCTCTTCCTCGGTTACCCCGACCATGCCTACCTATACTGAGAAACCTCATTGATGTATGCATTATTGATTAGAAAATAGTTTCTTTAACAACCATACATGACAACTCTTTTAAATATGAAATAAAATTTAGCTCAACAATATATCAGACTCATGCAATCCAATCCATACAAATCGTTTAATACTTGTCAATGAGAAAGGGGTGAACAAGGGTTATGGGATATGTGAGGGATTGTATTGAGAGAAAAAGTGTTAAAATGAGGGGGGAAAGATCATGATTACTTCTCACAGACATCAAACAATCAACGGTATCGTAAACCAAAAGAATATATCACTGTAATTCATCCCTGTGCGATCTCTTTAACTGTCATAATACAGAATTTATCTTAACTATAATTAAATTTTAAGAACAGGGAGTGGATAGTGAATATGGGAAGGCGAGGGAAATTGTAATGTACGAAAAGTGAAATAATGGTAGGGAAAAGAACGAATATTGTTAGAAAAACAAATTAAGTAATCCATAAAAATAGTTATGTATTCAATACAACGATTCCAACACCAATTAAACAATTACTATGTGTTAAAACTTGTTCACTGTCCCACATCCAATTTCTTTAAAAAAATTCAATTAACACAATGTATAATCATACTTGGAATCGTTGTGACTTTCACCCATCTTTTTAAAAGAATTATGTTTCTTTTCACTTCCTTCCCTTTTATATTTAAAACAAAATCCAAAGGAACACATAGTCATATTGCTTCAACTCTGTTCAGCATATAAAAATATCAACCACTTCCCATAATTGTGATTTCTCAAATCAAACATAGACACATGTCTTTTCCTAAGTTGAATAGACTCTTTTAAAACATGTTTCATTTCATTCTTTTGATAATATTAACAATTAAATTTGCAATGAAACCATACTGTAAAAACCGTGCTTCATTTCTGATGGTGTAATAAAACAAATTGATGCACGGTGTCTCCATAACCATACGCAGTAAATAGCCAAGTCACAGTCATTAACTCTCCAACTTACAATAATCTTGATCGGGAAAAATTAAACACACAGCAGCAACCAACCTCAATTGATACCACGTTGTAGGAACACACAGACCAACGCATAATGAAAAGAAGCATCCTTGTGACTGTACATTACCGCTTACTCCCGATCGACCAATTTAATAAAAAAAAACAAGTTGGGTGATCGATTCAATTGTCACAACAAAAGGAGGCAGCGACCGTATACCAATTCTCATTTCCAATTACAACTTTTCAACAACCCGATCAAACAGAGACAAGACAATAATCAAAGCCACTATCAAACCACCCAACCAACTTATGACAGTCAACAAAATACCGGACAAGAGTGCGACTGGTTGGGTTTACCAAAATCGGGCTTTGTAACCATGAACACAAGAAATAATCAAGGGTTCGCTCGGTCACCAAAACACAGGGAGATTGGAGGTCAACCATATCAACAGTAGGTGAGAACCTTCGAGACAAGCACGGTGGAACCACAAGACTTTATAACTCTTAGCTTTGTAAAATAGGGTGATAGTTCAACACCAGGTAGGATAGGCAATGACGCAGAGGAGCAACGATTTCTCACTGGACAATAACAAATAACAAGAATGCACAGAGGCATAACCCTCGCGCTTCTCAAGGGCCGAACCAATTTATAACAATGTTGATGGAAAAGCAAACCCATGTATTACCAACAACCCTAAAGCATACTTCTTGGCATAATGGCCACCCCATAACCAACTGTTTTGATGCCAATAGCACAAAATAAGCCCACGACCAAGTGAAAAAACCCACGAACATGGCTCTGGAGGATACACAGTGACCAAAAGGAGTTTGAAACATACACAACAGCACCATAACAACCGAATATAACCAGGTATGGTTACCATTAATTGTGAGGAGGCGGCCAGCAAGGCTAAACAGAGTGAAACCCTCCAACAAAATACCCATACTACTGAAAACAATAGTGAGTCATCATAGTTTCCACCACACAGAACAGCCAATGAAATCCCAACTTTAACCATCAATTTTTCCATTTGCAACGGATAACACACACAGTCATTTCAGAGAAAACACCCATGCATTTACACATTTTCCAATCTCGGGAAAACACAAACCAACACATTACCGATCCAACGTTCACTTCATACACAGAGTGAATTCATGGATGGGCGAAAAGAACCATACCTATAACCAATTGCTTTAAAAATGCGAGTTGGTCGAGAAGTTCATTCCATGCCTAAATCTCGGAGCTTAACCATAGCAAAACCAAATGAACAATAACCATGCTAGGGTGACAACCCAGTGGGAAAAGTATGGAGTGACGTGCATTTACTGCACGTCGCTTCCATCCTCCATTTCATTCAATTTCGTAGTACACGACAGCTAGCCAAAACCATGCCATTAATCCAATGCCATTAATTGCATGCATCGAAACTTGCACATATTGCTTGCCAATTGCACCACCCCAATCCATATTAACGATTGCCAAAACCATACCATAACATATATCAAATGCGCCCAATATAACTCAATATAAATCGTATAGCCACTAACCATTTCTAGTTAGGACTAACACTAATTCCTTTTATTTCATTCGCACATAGTATAGTATAGTTCCCTTTCATGGATTTTTTTCATAAGTCCCTTTCCATTGCTCTTATTTCTTATTGTTACTAACATGTGTCTTGTGCAGGTGTAAGAGGTAATGAATCATGGCTACAATAGAAAATGTAATAACAATGAATATAAGCCATTCATAACATGGAATTTAGAGCTTAGAATAACGGAATCAACACATAAAATGCATTATCCATCTGCCATTATGTCACAAACAAAACCAATACTTCATCATCAATCATGTAGAACCCTGTAAGAAGCATCCAAATAACAGCATAAAATGTGTGATAAGGATATCTCTGATCCTCCAGTCTACAAGGGGGTCCCACCTACTACTATTATATATCATTAGCATAGTTTAAATAATAGTCTTTAGTAATAATTTGTGGGCAAAATCTGTGTTGTGATTTTAATCGTCAACATGCCCCTCTAGCAGTCAGGTGCAGACTTTAGGACCAACATCTTCTGGCATCGTAGCCAGGGATGAAATTGAACATTTTCCCTGGGAGAATGACAATGAGCAGTTTTGACCTTTGATGGTGAACAAATACCAGGCACATACTAACTACCACTTTTCACATGGCGACTCCATTGAGTAAAATTCACAAAAGAAAAATTAGCTCCCAAAAAAGGAGTCAAGAGATCCAAATCTAAGCACATCAAAGCCACTAAGGCTCATCCTAACCCTGAGATTAGGTCATATGTTTTCCATTTAAATGATGATGAACCATAAATATCAGTCAACAAATGCAGAAATCAGTCACTAATAGATCATCAGAACAAGGTATTGAAGATGTATTTTGATGGATCTTCATCAAAGGAAGGTTTTGGGGTTGGTATAGTTCTCATTTCCCCTTCAAAAGAGGTAATAACGCTCTCTTACAAGCTAGAATTTGAGACTACTAACAATGTAGATGAGTATGAAGCTCTAGTGATGGGATTGAGGGTTGCCAAAGACATGGCCATTGACAGTTTGGCAGTTTTTGGTGATTTTGAGTTGATTATCAATCAAGTCAAAAACATCTATCAAGCAAAATAACAGAGGCTCAAGAAATACAGGAACGAGGTATGGGACCTAGTTGACAACTTCTTTTCAGCATTTAACATATCCTTCATTCCTAGAGAGGCAAATCAGAAGGCATATTCTTTGGCCTTGGCTGCCAGTACCTTCAGACCTCCCATTCATCTAAATCTTAAGTATCAATTGGAATTCAGACATAGGACAGTAATACCAGACAACATAAATGACTAGCAAGTCTTTAGTGATGATTTTGAGCTAAATAGGTTTTTGTAGACCCTTGAAGAATTCTCCAATATCTCAATATATCAAGAGGGTGAAGAGGATGAATCAGAAAATCAAGAAACATCTCATATGTTGAACAAANAGTGCCATTGGAAAGGTTGTTTAATAGTAATGATGTCTCTAGAGAAGCTGCCATCAAAAACAAAGAAGAAGAGGTAATGGACTGCAACATCGGGGCTGTTCAAAATCCCAAAGTAGTCAAATTGTCCAAGACACTAGCTGCATAACAAAAAGACAGGTATGTTAACCTCATGAAAAATTTTACTGATGTTTTTGCATGGTCGTATGAATATTTCAAGACATTTGACGTTGACATCATCCAGCACAAGATCCCACTAAAGGTTGGTTCTAAACCATTCAGACAGAATATTAGACAATTTAATCCAATGTTGATGTCCATTATTGAAAAAGCGCTGAAACGAATCCTTGATGCCTGAATTATTGTGCCCATGAGGTACTCAAATTGGGTGTCCAACTTGGTACGTATCATGAAAAAGAGTGGGAAAATACACTTGTGTGTTGCTTTCAGAAATCTAAACAAGTGTTCTCTAAAGGAAAACTACCCCTTGCCCAAGATGGACCATATTTTGCAAAGGGTAGTAGTTTCTCACAAGATTTCCTTGTTGGATGGATACTCTGGTTATAACCAGATAGCGGTGTATGAAGAAGAAAAAGAGAAAACAGCATTCACCACCCCATGGGGAACATTCATGTACGAAAAAATTCCCTTCGGACTGATGAATACAGGGCACACCTTTTAGAGGGCCATGGACATATCCTTTGTGGGGGAAAAAGACAAATGCATGGTTATATATTTGGATGACATCACCATTTTCTCCAAATCTGATGATGAACATTTACAGCACCTTGAGCAGATTTTATGAAAATGCAGAAGGTATGGGATCTCTTTGAATCCCAGGAAGTCCCACTTTTCCATGCCAAAGGTAATCTCCTAGGCCACATCATATCAACGGGAGGAATAAAAATAGACCCAAAGAGAGTTGATGCCATTTAGGAAATTGAAATCCCCATAAATAAGAAGGTTATTCAGTCTTTTATAGGCAGAATAAATTTTCTAAGGTGCTTTGTTCCAAACTTTGCTAAAATCATAAGGCCTATCACTAATATGTTGAAGAAATATGTTGTTATTAAGTGGTCACTGGAGGCAAAATCAACATTCCAAAGGATCAAGCAATATTTAGTTGCAGCCCTTGTATTAGTCAGCCTTGACTATTCCAAAGAGTTCTTTATCTTCTCTTTCGCTTTCAAGGAAACCATTGTTGCAGTATTGTTGTAAAAAAATGAAGAAGGGCATGAACATCCCATAGACGTTTTCAGTAAATCCCTCCAAGATGTTGAGCTGAAGTATGACATATTAGAAAAGCAAGCTTATGCGTTGGTCAAAGCTTTGAAGGCCTTCAAGGTGTATGTGTTACAGTCTAGCATAACAGCCTATGTTCCTAGCAGTAGTGTGAAAGAGATCCTGGTCCAACCATATAGTGAAGTGAAGAGAGGGAAACGGATTTTCAAATTATTGGAGTATAATGACCTACACATAAAACCCACCATGATGATTAAGGGACAGGGACTTGCCAAGTTGTTATTAGATTCAAACCGTAAGGTGTTGGAATTACATCATACTTTCACCCAATCGAATGCACCCATGACACATTTTGGAAAGGACAGCATGCATGTATTTAAAAACTACTCTTATTCACCTTGGTACAGAGATGTTATTTACTTTCTGCATCATTTAGAATGCCCACCAGATTTGAAAAAAATGAAGGCCAGATTTCTCAAATTAAAATCTGTAAAATTTTGCATTTTAAATTAGAACTTGTATTGGAGGGATCTTGTTGTCATCTTATTAAAATCTCTTGATGAAGATGAATCTAAAAAATTCACAACAAATATGCACAGAGGAGTTTGTGGAGGACACCAGCATTGGAAATCCACATCCCTCAAGATCCTAAGGGCAGGGTACTACTGGCCCACCCTTTCTCTGTTGTATTTACCACAGTAAGGGCATGTAATGAATGTCAAAAGTTTGTGAGCAAACATAAATTACCCTCACTGCCCCTAAAGCCTATCATTACCAGTGGTACCTTTCAGCAATGGGGATTAGATTTCATAGATGATATAAATCCACCCTCTAGTGGGAAGCACAAGTGGATTCTCACTACCACTGACTACTTTACCAATTGGATTGAGGTTGTGCCGACCAAGAATGTCACTGACAAGGTGATCATGAATTTCTTGGAGACAAATATCTTTTCCAGGTTCGACTGCCCTAGAAGTTTAATAACAAACAGTGCCCAAGCATTCAAGTCCAAGGCCATGATTGACTTATGTGGTAGTCATAACATTTCCTTAACACATTACACACCATACTACCCTCAAAGAAATGGGTTGGTCGAGTTATCAAACAAGACTCTCATCAAGATCATCAAGAAATTGTTGACTAAAAATAAGAAATCATGGGACTCTAAACTTAATTATACCTTGTGGGCTGACATGATCAGCACCAAGAGATCTTTGGGAACCTCACCATTTCAACTATTCTATGGGATAGATGATGTCTTCCCTACTCAACTCAGTCTACCAGTCCTAAAATTCTTACATGAAGAAATTGAGGAGCCAAATGACATCCAGAGAAGAATATTTCATATTATAGAGGTTCAACAAAAGAGAGAAGCACTGAATCAGATAATTGAGGCATACCAAAGCAAGGTCAAATCATCTTTTGAGAAGCAAACCAAGAAGGAGGCCTAGTCTTGAGGTGGGATGCCAAAAGGGAAGAGAAGCCTAAGCATGGTAAGTTCGATAACCTTTGGTTTGGTCCTTTTAGGGTGGTTAAGATTATGGACAATAATACATTTATTTTGCACAATCTAGATGATACTAAGATCTTTGGAGGCCCAGTAAATGGGCTCTTCCTGAAACACTATTTTGATTGAAAGATTGAGGAAAGGTCCATCTTGTACCATAGTTGTTGTTCTTTTTCATTTGCTTTTGATTAGTTAGTTTGAGTGTGAATAAAGACTCCATATCCCAACAAAAGCATTGGGGTGTAGATACATTTTTGAATTTCATAGATGCATGGCTGAGAGATAGTGACAGATATGCATGGCTGACAGACAGAAACAAAGGTAAGTTAAGGGGAGTGGGAGCAAGTTATTGAATTCCAAGGCACCTGATATGTTGTTCTTAGCACCCCACAGGGGGGTGTTGTCCCCAGTTGGAGCCAATATTAAGATCTAAATTTGCACCTCTGCCCCTCCTCTCTCATTACCCTATACCTCCATAAAAAAATCATACCTTTTTATGTTGGTTAAGTAGGTCCCCCATTACTAAAATGACTCGATTTTTTATGATCATTACCCCTCTTGACTGATTTTTGCACCATATTTTGTTTTCTTGAAGGGTAATTATATGTTATAGTTTTTGTCTGAAGTAATTGTCATCATGTTTACCATTGGTTGATCTCATAGTAGGTGTAATAGTGTTTTGTATGCACATGCAGGGTTGATTGCAAGAACTAAGATATTCTTGCAAATATTGTTGGTGCGTTAATTTTTAAATTATTTAATAATTTAATGTGTTGATTTAAATTTTTAAACCGTTTGAATGGTGCATGCATACGTGTGCTATCATAAACGAGTGCCTCCACACCAGTCTACACATAGTTTCATCATTATACAAAATCAGTCATGGTCATGAGAACTGTATTGTTCCATCATAGCTACTACATGTTGAACATAGGGTTAATAACATGCAGGTATCGAGTTCAACATGAGGAGATTCACATCCAGTGCATCATTGACTGCAAAAGCACTCTGTACACCATGGTTCCTCCCCGAGAGCAATGGAAATTGAATAGGGTTGAACCAAAAGGACTTGAGCTATTCGAGGCCATACCTGAAATCAAAGCTATTTTCATAAAGGTGGAATGGTATGACTTACTGTGCACATTTAAAGGACACCACACAAGCCTAGTTATGTTGTTCACATAGACGTTCGATAACTTGCAGACCCAGCTTGGGGATACCTTGATTCATATTACAGAACACTTCATTGGAGCAGCTTGCACTCTTCCTGTTTGTGGGTAAAGGTGGTTTAAGAAAGGCAAGATGTCTCCCAACCTCTGCAATAAATTCTTGGTTCCCGAGCACCAAGACCCTGATTAGAGCCAAGGAATCCCTATGTCATGGATACAGGAAGATCAGAAGGGAACCCTAGCAGTGGTGCACAGGTATATAATAGGTGAGGGTTGATTCATCATAGTATATTGTTATCACATTTGTTTCCTTATGCATCTAAGTGGATATAAAGAGTTAAAATTACCCTATTACTTGCTTAAAAGCCTAACCAAAATGGCCAGGAGGGTTCAAAGCCACCATGAATCTGCTCACAAGAGCCTATATGATCAAGGCTTAATCAAATTGTTGGTGTCTTTCGCGTTAGAGGAAGTTGAAATGCCTTGGGTTTATTTCTTGAAGTCTGAGGGATTGAAGGAGAAGGAACAAGTGCCTAATTCGTAGAATGAAGGTGATGCAAGTAAAGATAAGATAGAGGTCAAGGTATATCCATATCTTGGGAGCTCGATGAATCATGTCCAACCTACAACAAATAATGGGAAAGGCCCCAAAACAAGGAACACGCCCTCGAAAGAAAACAAGCCATAGACCCCCATGAAGGAGGAGTCCCCTCGCATGAAACTAAGTTCTTCTGCGAGTAAAGGGAAGGAGAGAAAAAGTGGAAAATCTTCCCACATGCACCCACCTTCACTGGAAACACCATGGAAGTCTTTGTCATTCAGTCATTCAGAGGAGGATCAGAGAACCCCCATCAAGCAGAAACCTAAAACACATGTGACTAGAATGAGGGGGCAACTTGGATCTAGATCATGCAGCAATGAAGTGGTTAAGGGAAAGATTGTTCCCATAGAAGCCTTGCCTAAAGCATCCCCTACAGTCAAACAAGACAGAGAGAGAAAGGGAAAACAAAACATTGAAACACCAAGCAATCTAAACAAGAAAACCAGAAATACAAATCAATTGAGACTGAACTCCAAGGCTCTTTTTAAGCCATCATTAAAAGATCCCCAGCCAATCGTGATCGAAGATGATGATAGCCCTAAATTTTCCAGCATGGAAGAAATTCTAATCAATGTTTTGAAGGGAGTGACAGTGGAAAAAGGGAAATCAAATCCTAATGAGGGTAAGACTACAGAAATACCATTTGTAATTGTGAAAAAAGAGTATCCTACAAACTCCAGTCAACAATAGGGAACACAGAATTGTGGAATTGATCTTGAGAAAGACTCTATTATCACCTCACCACATGCAGTGGATCCTCACCATGGTTCATAAGAAATTAAACCAGATATTAAAACTAATACTTTGGGAGTACAGGGGTCCATTAAAGGAACACAAGGAAAGGAATCTGAGGTAATACACAGATATAATATGAGAACAAGGAGAAGAACACTGGTTGACCACAAAAATTCTATCACAGATTAAGACAAGAAGAAAATGCAGGTTGAGGTCAAAACAGAGAGGGTCGATGGCAACCAACAAGTGCAAGAACAGAAACTTCAAGTACAGACCTTGCAACACCACAACTAGAAATTGGGAAAATTGTACTCCAAGCTGCAGAATAGGTATCAAAGACTCCACAAGAAACACCAGAAGACTTGTTTCTTTCTGAAGGAGATAACTTGAAGAAGAACGTTGCTATGAAGGGGTATCTAAAGAGAATGTATGTATATCCAGTTATCTCCTAGTTGGCCTCCAACAATGCACATGGATAAAAGTGCTCGGTTCAAAACCTAGTTCTATCAATCCTAGTCAGTTTTTTCAAAGTTGAGTTCACTTCAGCATATGCATCAATTTATTTTTATCATTAGTAGCAGTTTTAGTTATTTAAGTTCAAGACTTTTTTAAATTAAGGCATAATAAGTGGTCATATATGTTTGATATGAACCACTTCATTTTTTTTTAATTCAAGTTTGAAGTATGCATTACTATACTTCAGCAATATTTACTTAAGTCAATAAGTTGTTCTCCAACTAATAGTGTAAGTTAAGCCTCAGTTTCAGATGGGCGAGAGCCTCTACAACTTTGATAAATATGTAGTTTTTGTATGAATGGAGGGTTTGGTTTTTGGGAAGGAAATCAATATATCAAATTGGTTGAACCTATTCTCTGATTGGATTAAGCTCTCTACCTGGTGAATATGCTCTTGATGATAGTGTGCTTTATGTTCAAATCTATATGTGTTTTTTTTCTTATCTTGAAGGCAATTTTTAATGTGTGCAAAGTACATTTCATTTTCCTTTCAGTTATTGTATAACTCATCTTTTATTGATATGCAACCTAGAAAACAGCTAATGCTTTAGTAAAGGACTTGTTCTATTGCAACCTGTGGGAGTAATTGTGTTTGGATATTTGTTCATGCCTTGAAATATTATTTTGTGACTTAGACTTCTTGCAACAAATAATTGATTGAGTTGTTTGTTGTTCTTCCTTTGTTTATCCCTATATTTTCTCACTTGTCTATCATTTGTGTGCCACCAGCCAAGGAGGACCTACAATCATATCACCTTGCCAACCCAACCATGTTTTTGTCTTGGTAAAACCAACCCTCCAACTGACCAACAAACCGAACTTGTTAAAAGAAAACCATTCCAAAACTTGAGGTGGCCTAGCTCTTCCCCTTTAGCAATCAGGTGCAAACTTTAGGACCAACAACAAAGATGCTGAAAATGATGTAAATTTGGGAATTGTAAAATAAACTGCAATTTGAAGGTGATAGAGGTTAGTACAGGATCTTATAAGAAGCAGTCGACTGAGAGAAAGACTACTCCATATAAAAGAGGTGATGTGTATCTAGCATCGACTAGTACACAATTAGATCAGGATGTTTGGTTGATCGACTCGGGAGAATCCTATCATATGACACATCACAGAGAATGGTTCTACAAATATGAGAGATATAAAGGAGGAGATGTGTTCGTGTTGACAACTAAGCAACCAAAATTTTCTACAAGGGAAGAGTCTGACTGATACTGCAAGATGGGAGGAGTAGAACCCTTCTAGGTGTGTTGCATATTCCAGGTTTGGAAAGAAACTTGATATCTATCACTAAGATTAGTGATGCAGGAGCACACACTGTATTTTAGAAGGATACATGCAAAATTTTCAAGGGTGTGATGGTCTTAATGAAAGGGTTCCACATTGGAACCCTATACAAGTTGTTAGGGAATGTTGACTCGAATGGATGCAACAACATTGTTGTTCTTGAAATTGACTCAACTTCAACTCAAATAGACTCATCTCGGGCTTAGTCAATTCAAACTGACTCGAAGAGTCTTCATCAAGTCAACCCGGCCATGTTATGGCACTAGAGGATGGGACACATTGGAGAAAAAGGAATTTGAGTTATGCATAACAAAGGTATGGTCGAAGGTTTCTCTAAATGTAATTTAGAAGTCAATTTTTGTGAACATTTCATATATGGAAAACAAAATCAGGTTAGGTTCTCATATGGAGCAACAAGGGAAAAGGGGATTCTAGAATTGGTTCATAGTGATGTGTTTGGGCCTGTAACAATCCCTTCACTTGGTGGATCCCTATATTATGTCTCCTTCATAGACATTTTTTTCCAGGAAGACATGGATATATTTCCTGCAGAAGAAATCGGAGGTTTTCGAAAAATTCAAAGAGTTTAAATCTCTTGTGGAAAACCAAACAGATAAGAAGATCAAGATGTTGAGAACTGACAATGGTGGTGAATTCTATAGAAATGATTTTGATCAATTCTGCAAGAAGTGGCATAGCATGCCAAAATACCATACCATATACCCTACAACAAAATGGAGTTGATGAAAGAATGAACAGAACATCGCTGGACAAGGCAAGGAGCATGCTTAGTGGTGTTGGGATCGCACAAGAATTATGGGTAGAGGTAATCGACATTGCAAAATATCTAGTGAATATGTCTCCTTCGTCGACACAAGTCCACATGAGGTATGGTTTGAAAGAAGCCTCCGCTTTCACATCTCAAAGTATTTGGTTGTGATGCATTTGTGCATGTTCCTAAGGAAAAGAGGAGCAACATGAACAAGAAGGAAGTCAAGTGTATTTTCATTGGATACAAAGAAGGAATTAAATGATATAAGCTATGGGATCCTTCATTAAGGAGAACAGTATACAATCGAGATGTGGTATTAAGAGAAGTCGGAGGGAAGTTCAAGTCTGAAGTAGTTCAAACAGAGAAAAATATAGAGAAGGTGAGGTTTGAATGAGGAAC
This sequence comes from Picea sitchensis, assembly GCA_010110895.2. NCBI lineage: Eukaryota > Viridiplantae > Streptophyta > Pinopsida > Pinales > Pinaceae > Picea > Picea sitchensis. The sequence goes on from SNQJ01S0012696.1 coordinate 127,285, forward strand.
GAGGAAGATGATTTAGATGAGTCAATTAAATTAGATGAAGAGGTGGAACAATCGACCCCAGTTTTAAGGAGGTCTCAACGAATAAGAAAATCATTTGAAAGGTATAGACCACCCAATTTTTGTTCCACATTTGTGTTAACTGCCACTGACGAGGGGCCCAAGTCAGTCAAGGAGGTAGTCGATTCAACATAGGATAGACTCTGGAAGGACTCCATGGTCGAAGAGATGGAATCCTTAAACAATAATGAGACGTGGGATTTGGTCAAATTACTTATTGGAAGAAATCCCATAAATAGTAAGAGGGTGTTCAAGAAAAAGATGAATGCAGCGGGTCAAGTCGAGAAATTCAAAGCTCAACTGGTAGCGAAAGGATATTCTGAAGTCGAAGGAGTCAAATTCGGTGAGATTTTTTCCCCCATTGCAAAATTAACTTCCATTAGAGTACTAATGTCTCTGGCTGCAAAATTTGATCTCGAGATAGGACAAATGGATGCGAAGACAGTGTTCCTACATGGGGACCTGGAAGAAGAAATATACATCAAACAGCCTGAAGAATTTGCAATAAATGGCAAGAAAGAGCTAGTGTGCAAGTTGAAAAGATCCCTTTATGGTCAAAAGCAATCACCAATGATGTGGTATCAAAAGTTTGACACGTGCATCCTCAGTTTGGAATTTGTGAGAAGCAAAGTTGATCAATGTGTATATTCCAAGGAAGAAGGTGGGTGTTTCATATATGTAGCATTGTATGTCAATGACATGTCGTTGATTGGAAACTACATGGATGCAATAAAGGAGGTGAAGAAACAACTATCCTCCAAGTTCGACATGAAGGATCTCGTTGTAGTGAAATTCATTATGGGAATGGAGATAAAGAGAGATCGGGCAGTTAGGAAGCTTTGGTTGAACTAGAGGAAATATATTGAAATATTTTTTAAGTGTTTCAACATGCAAGATTGCAAACCTGTAAATGTGTCAATTCTTGTGGGAGAAAGACTATTTTTTGAACAGTGTCTAAAGACACGGGAAGAAATAGAGGACATGGCCCATGTTCCCTATGCAAGTGTTGTTGCTAGTCTAATGTATGCGATGGTATGCACTCGACCAGACATTTCCCATGCAGTGGGAGTGTTGAGAATATACATGTCGACACCTGGAAAAGAGCATTGGACAGGTGTCAAAAGATGATTTAGGTATTTGTGTGGCACAAAATATTATGTTATATGCTACCAAGGGAAACCTGGAGTTGCTAGTGAAGTAGATGTACATGCATTTGTCAACGTTGACTAGGTTGGATATCTAGATCGACAAAGGTCGACCAATGGATATGTGTTCAAGTTGTTTAGTAGAGAAATCAACTAAATGAGTAAGTGACATGCAATTGTAGCCTTGTCAACAACAGAACATTAATGCATGGAAGCAAAGAAGTAGTATGGTTGCAAAGGTTGTGTTCAAGGATCAATTTTGAGTACAGAGCTATGAAGATAAATTGTGACAGTCAAAGTGTAATATTTCTGGCAAAGAACCTGACTTATCATTCCAAGACGAAGCATATTGATGTACAATACCATTTTGTGAGAGACATGGTAGAAAGAAACAAGGTTTTACTGGAGAAAGTAGACACATTGGAAAACATAGCAGACTCTTTGACCAAGTCTGTGAGTGTTGTGAATTTCTCTTGGTGCAAAGAGACAATGGACATTGCTTCCCTAGGTATGTGAACAAAATCTCAAGTTCTCCTATTTCAGCCAAAAAGACAAGTGGAAGAATGTTGGTTTGTTATATTATTTGCGGTGAAATTCGAAGGTCGAAGTGATCGACCAACAAATTCAAAGTTGAAGTGATCGATAGAAAGTTGAAAGGTCAGTCGACAAGAGGTTATCGGGAGGTCATGTAGAAATTGATTGAAGACTGCATGGAGGTCAACTAGTATTCAATTAGTAATCTGACTGGTAGTCGATTGTAACAAAATCCTGAGATTCGTGGGATTTGTAGCCAATGATCTGCGTGGATATACAACCATTTTTGGGCACCATTCTTTAGGGGTTTTCCTACTGTAAATCCTATAAATAAGGCATGTTGTAATCCTATTGTGTTAATCAATCTTTAGATCAATCTTGGATGTTCCTGCTAATCTTTAGCACTAGGTTGTTGGTCGTGTATATGTAAATCAAATTGGTTGCAAGGTTGTTCTTGTGTAAGCAAGAGGGTATGATAGCAATTGGGTCTTAGGTGTAGACCAAGGTTAGTCATGTAACCCTTTATTCTGAATAAATAAGACAACAAGAGAGAAAGATGCTCAAGGAATGCTAGTTTTCCCGTTTGGATTTCCAGGTTAAAATCTATGTGTACTAGGTAATTGCTTTGTCATTTACTTTCTTATTTAAATATGTCTTCTTCTCTTCAATTAGGTTTAGCATGGAAATATATTTCCCAACATGTTGCACTTGTTTTCCCTCATACCAAATGTTGCATCTATTGTCATTTGTTTTAGTCATTGTGAACAATAGTGTGCACATCTGCTAATATATAAGTCAAGTTGGCCATAAAATAGTAATGTGACTTAGTTATCTATATTGAATTTTGAAAGCTAAAATACATACCCATTGTTTATGCTACTTTTTTTGTGCATGATGTGAATTATGACATGACTAAATGTAGACTTGCCCATTTTAAATCTTAACAACTCCATAACTTCTTAATGATCTCTTTATTTACACTACCGTATATGATAACAAAGTTACCAACTTAATGAGAATTGTGACCTCAAAACGAGAACTTTGGCCCATAAAACCCGTATTTTTGCCCCAAAAAACATGAAAATCAACCTCCAAATCAAAAAGTGGTGCTACCGGTAGCACCATTTTTTCAAACGGGGTCAAAATTACAACATTTTTCAAACATGGCCTTCAAAACTCATACAGTGGCTCAGAAAAACCTTCAAATCAACACCTAAATAAAAGAAATGATGTTACATAATTTTATTTTTTACAAACGTTAAATTTATAGATATTTTGAAATCGTGTTTTTAGCAGTCAGTACCATTAAAACCAAAACCTCAAAATCAACCATCAAATTGAAAAGTACTTCTACCGGTAGCACCCATTTTAAATTCGGGGTATTAAAATGACATATATTTTTAAAGTGGTAATCGAAATCATCATTACTGCAAACAAAATCATCAAACCAACCCTTAAATGCTTACTTTTTAAATCTTAGTGTATCACTCCAAACACAACCTAATACATAATGTCATGAAAACAATACATTTAAAAATATATATTCAAAACCCAAATTAGGG
>SNQJ01S0012696.1:142365-155810 GCA_010110895.2 Picea sitchensis
TGTGATTCATGATGGGAGGAAGAACACATACACCCTAGAGAAGAATGGGAGAACTCACATGTTGCTTCCAATCAAAGATAAGGAGGTGAAACCTGAAATAAGCAACAGTGTACTTCTCATGAGTGGGAAGGAACTTCTTACAGAGGTTAAGAAGAAGGAGGAACCGCAATTCATTGTGGTCAGGAAGCCTAAGATTGTTTTAACCAGTACAAGGGTAGATGATTTACCGGAAGAGGTTCAGAAACTGTTGGAAGAGTTTGTTGACATAGTAGTGGATGAACTACCTTGTTCATTACCGATCAGAAGTGTGAGTCATCATATTGATCTCATACCTGGAGCTAGTTTACCAAACAAAGAAGCGTACAGATTAACGCCGCAGGAGAATGAAGAAGTCAAACGACAGGTCCAGGATTTGATGGACAAAGGGTTGATTAGGGAAAGCTTGAGTCCATGTGTTGTTCCGACAGTGCTCAGTCCGAAGAAAGATGGAGGCTGGAGGATGTGTACTGACTCAAGAGCAATCAATAAGATAACCATCAGGTACATATTTCCATTGCCAAGGATGGATGATTTGATGGATTGCTTGAGTGGAGCCAAAAAAAAATCAAAAATTGATTTGAAAAGTGGATATCACTAGATTCGTATGAGAGAAGGTGATGAATGGAAGACAACCTTCAAGACTAAGGAAGGGTTGTATGAATGGCTTGTTATGCCATTTGGCTTAACGAACGCGCCAAGTACTTTCATGAGGTTGATGAATGAAGTCCTGAAGGAGTTCATCGGAAAATTTGTCATTGTGAATCTTGATGACATACATATTTTTAGTAAAACAGAGGCAGAGCATCTAAAACATTTGGCCACAGTGATGAAGAGGCTACAGCAAGAGAAGTTGTTGATAAACATGAAGAAATCCTCGTTCATGAAGACAGAGCTCATTTATTTGGGTTTTTCTATTTCTGCAAATAAGTTGAGCATGGATCCAGATAAAGTGGAGGTGATTAAGAATTGGCCATCACCAAAGAGTATATTTGAGGTGAGAAGTTTCCATGGATTGGCTAGTTTCTACAGGAAGTTCATCAGGAATTTCAGTGGAATTAGTGCACCGATGATGGACACAGTGAAGAAGAGACACAAGTCTTTTCACTGGACAGAAGAGGCTGAGAAAAGTTTTAATTTGTTGAAAAGGAAAATCACAGAACAACCAATTTTGGTGTTGCCTGATTTCAAAAAGACCTTTCAAGTAAAATGTGATGCAAGTGGATTTGAAATAGGGGCAGTCTTGAGTTAAGAAGACAGGCTGATAGCATACTTCAGCGAGAAGCTGAATGAAGCGAAAGTAAAATACTCCACGTATGACAAGGAGTTCTATGCTATTATTCAGGCATTGAAGAAATGGAGACACTATTTGATTCCTAACGAGTTTGTCTTATACAGTGACAATCATGCTTTGCAATTTGTGATTCAACGGGAGAAGTTGAATCAAAGACATGTTAAATGGGTTGAATACATGCAGAACTTTGCTTTTGTAATTAAGCATATTTCTGGAACTGTTAACAAAGTTGTTGATGATTTGAGCAAGAAATGTTTGTTGTTGCAGGAGTTCAGAGTCGAAACACTGGGTTTTGATGATCTCACGGACATGTACAGAGATGATCCAGATTTTAAGGAGGCATATGAAGCAGCTGAGAATCCAATTCTCAGGGACAGGAGTCAATGGATAGAATACATGATCCAGGAAGGATTATTGTTTAAGGGTAATCAACTTTGTATTCCAAAATGCTCCATGAGGGAGAATCTACTGAAGGAGAAACACAGTGGAGGATTGGTCGGGTATTTCGGTCATGACAAGACGTTCTCAAAGTTAAATGAGTCATATTTTTGGCCAGGAATGAGAGCAGACGTCAAAAGGTTTGTGGACAGATGCAGAATTTGTCAGCATTCAAAAGGGAAGAAGCAGAATGCAGGCTTATATCAACCGTTACCCATACCTGAGAGGCCTTGGGATGCGGTAAGCATGGAATTCATATTGGGGATGCCAAGAACACAAAGAGGGTTTGACTCGATCTTTGTAGTGGTGGACCGATTTTCTAATATGGCACACTTCATACCGTGTCAGAAAGCCAGTGACGCAACTCACATTGCGAATCTGTTTTTCAAAGAGGTCATTCGACTTCACGGCTTACCAAAGAGCATAGTTTCGGATCAAGACACCAAGTTCGTGGGACACTTCTGGAGAACCTTATGGAAAAATATGGGAACGAACTTGTCATTCAGTTTATCTTATCATCCTCGGACGGATGGATAGACAGAAGTTGTGAACAGAAGTTTGGGAGACTTGCTGAGGAGCTTGGTGACAAAACACCATAGTCAGTGGGACAATATTCTGCAACAGGCGGAATTTTCATATAATGACTCACTAAACAAAAGCACAGGGCAGAGTCCATTCCAGATTGTTTATGGGATGCAGCCAAGAGGAGTTTTGGAATTGAGAGATTTAGAACATAATGCAACTAGGAGTGCCAGTGCAGAGGATTTTGCAGAAGCGATGAAGGAACTTCACAGCCAAGTGAAGGAGCGATTGAAAAACTCGAGCCAAGAGTATAAACGTAGAGCAGATCAACACAGGAGACAACTTCAATTCGAAGTTGGTGATTTGAGTCTGGCACATCTGAGAAAGGAAAGGTTCCCGAAGGGGACATATATCAAATTGAAGATGAAGAAGATCGGACCATGTAAGGTCTCGAAGAAATTTGGGACAAATTCTTATGAGATTGAATTACCCGATGGGATCGGAATTTCTCCGATATTCAATGTCTCAGATTTGTACCCATACAAAGCTGAGGAAGCAGGAACAAGTGATGAACAACCAGAGGTTCAATGGACTAAACAGATGCCAGTTGCAGAGAAGCCACGGATTGAAGGCATACTAGACAAAAGAGTTAGTAAGAGGACCAGGAGAAAGGAATACTTTGAATACTTGGTCAAGTGGAAGGGACATCCAATTGAAGATGCCAGTTGGGAGAATGAAGCAGAGATCCAGAAGCATGGACAGACCATGCGAGAGCTCATGGACAGGAGCCCATGAAAATTTTCAATCGAGGGAGTATGATGCAGGAGCATCGCCAAGAACAAGCAAGCGTGGGGGCAAGCGCCAATGCATTTTGGCACATGATAAATTATTTGAAATATTTTGAAGTTTGATACGCCAAACGTAAATGAAACAATTAAGAAAGGGCATACTCGTAGATTGTAATCAGACCTTAAGCATCCTGCTCTCATCTGAAGGACTAAGAGGAATTTATGATAGTAAATGTAAGTAGGTAGCTTTGAATTTGTAGATTAGACAGTTTTAGGAGCTGGAGGGAAAACGGATATAGACACCCTCACTTGTATCATTGTAATTTTAGCAGCATAATCAATCAAGAGAGCATAGAGAAGAAGAATCAAAGAGTTGTGTAGATTAAAACCCCATGTACATAAGTTCTGGATTAATACAAAGATCTTTAGTTCAGACTCATGGTGTCCAATTGATTTATGTGTTGTGCATGTTGATTGATATATGCTTGTTTACTCTCTTATATGCATTTGCTTTGATGTGTCAATGTATGATTTCATATTTAATGTCTGAAATCTGAAGAGAGGGAGAGTAAAGAATGAGTTTCAATTGTTTCTCTGTCTGAGCAAGAGTTTTCTTGCAAGGAGTGCAGTGAAATTGTCTGCAAGGAGTGCGTTGATGGGTTCGGAGTATCAATCTCTGAAAGCTCAGGAGGGATAACAACATTGTTCTCATTCACGCAGAAGTGCAAGTTAAGCACAGGGGTTGTGCAAAGTGTGTGTTGGCTGAGAAGAGTCTCAGAGTTTGCAACCTAAGGGAGTTGTTGAAAAGGACTGTTGTCGCAGGGAGTGCACATAGTCAAAGAGGTTCAAATACTTGGAAGTGTTTGAAAAATTGCCGCAAGGAGTGCGCACAGGAGTTTTCCCCAAAGGACTTGAGGATTTTTTCAATCAAGCTCAAGAGGGATAGGATCTTCGAATCTATAGAAGAAAAGATTAAGAGGGCTAGGGCCTTGAAGTGTCGGAAGGAGGCGCAGCGACATTGTTTTGCAGGAGGACAAGTTCCGAAAGGAGACACCGTGTTCATTTCGCAGAAATCGTCAAGGAGGAATTTGACGGTCGAAATTCTCCGTGGAGAATTCGCGAAGTCCGGAGGGCCATCAGATCTTGCAAAGGAGCGGGGAAGTTACGTTAAGCATTTTTCAAAGTGCAATCTCGGGAGAATTGGACCGTAGGATCTGAACCAACAAGGGCCATTGGATCACCCACGTAGATCTCATTTCAGGGTTTCGTGAGTTGAAGGGTCGAAACCTTTGCATCAAGACTCGCGAGGTCGTGAGGTGCGAAGTCCCAAAATAGCGAGAGAATATGAGTCGTTCGATTGGAAGGACACGTGTCGCGAGATCACCCTTATCGGGGATTCGGACATCGGAGGTCAGAAAGAGAAACCCTTCAACTTCGCGAGTGACGAAGCTGCGAAGAGAATCAGGACCGTCCATCTGAGAGCTGACAGATGGAATACTCACCAACACGGAGGTCAGACTTTCATTGACCAATTCGGGGTTTCGTGAGTTGGAGAGTTGGAAGCTCAGTATCCAGATTCGCGAAGTCGCGAAGTCCGAAATTCCAAAAAAGTGGGAAGTTCCATCGTGGGAACCGCGTTGACGGTGTGTCGGAATTTCTCCATTTCGGCATATTGGAGGATAAGAGGTCGAGACTTTTGTCCCGAAAGTCCCGAAGTCACTAAACCGCAAGAGAATCATAGTCGTCCGTTAGGAGGAGGACAGGTGGCAGAGATCAAAGGATCTCACAAACTCGAAGGTTCGCAGGGTGAGAGCCCAAGAGTTGGGTGCTCCGAGTCGTGAAGTCGTGAATTTGCGAGGAGCGAGGATAGCTGTCAGATCGAGATCACGGGAGGACCGTTGGATCAGGAACCTCATCGCATTTCACTCATTCGTGGGTTCAGAGGGTGGAAGGAGTTGTCTTCGACATCAGAAGTCGTGAAGTGTCGAGAGTCGAGGCACGAGTGTGGACGCGTGTCAGGACCTCAAGGTAGGGCCCGTGTGATTGGCAAGTGAACACGCATCGCCTGGAGGAAGGAGTCAATATTCCGTTGACTTCTCACGTCTCGAGAATTTGCGAGACAAGAGTACGTGAGCTCGACAGTGAAACATGCGAAGTGTCGAGTAGCGAAAGGTGTTAGCGCTCAGCCTAGCCGATGGTCTCGCAAGGAGGGAGCTGACGAAAGAAGAGCTATACCCATTTCACGATCTCGGGTATCATGAGATTGGAGAGGAAGAGTCGGGAGTCACAACTCGCGAACTCGCAAGATTGCGAGCTGCGAAAAGGACCTGTGGATCGATTGAAATTAAGATTCTAGTGAGGAATCGAAAGAGACGATCCGACTCAAGGGAGATAAAGAACGATCCTGTGAGCGGATCTCGGCCCGAGGGCCGATAGGTCTGCGTCACACATAGAGGTATAACGAGTTGTGTGTCACAATGGTAATGCACCATGCATAATGTGTAGCAATGACGGTAAGGTGGAACATAGAATGCAACATGGTGGTATTTCATGACCTCGATGTTTAGGTAGAGTGTAGTATGAGGCACAATGGTTAAAGGTTGATGAGATCTGTATGGTGTAGAGGTAGGATGCAAAGAAATAGGTGGAATGCACTGCAAAATCGGGGCATGTGGAGGTAGAGAATGTTGCTACAATCATCGAGATGCTTCCTCGTGGCAGGAAAGGAAAAAAAGAAAAGAGAGAAGAAAAATAGCATAGAAAAGAATGTATTTATGGGTTTAAAAGAAAACAACTATGGGACTCAAATCATATTTTGGCCATAGATTTGGCATAAAAAATTGATTCGACTTGCAATCTTTCGTGGAAGTTCACAAAGTACAAGAATTTCCTTTGAGTCTAGTTTGTCATTTTGATATTGAACTCCTAAAAATTGGAAAAAAACAATTTTTAGAAGACAATACCATATTGTCTACCAATGATCCAAGTCGATATCGGTGGCCACCCACCTATTCCACTGGATCAAAGAACAGTTTCCATTTTGGCAGTTTTTTTTACAGTTTTTCAGGTCCCAAACTTTTGGGTCGTTTTGAGTCCCTAAACGACGCTTTTTGGGCTCGGTAGTGCCTACCATGTCATCAATCATAGATCCTAGGCCGAATGGAATATGTACTCCTCAGTTATACCTTCCCAACAGTGTATCGAGCACCCCAAACGGAGATCGTATGTAAAAATTACGCCCTTGGGAAGTTGACGTATCAACTACCCCCATTGGGGCCCACAAACCTTTTGGTGTTTCATCTCCCAGGGTTAGGTTTTTGGATGTTTAGGGTTTTCTCATTTATGTTTTATGTTAAAAATGCATTTGGAGACTCATTGTATTCATCTTCTTGATAATGAGCATAGTCGTCTATAACATCACGTTCTACTGAGCACACTTTCATTGACTTGTTCTTTGAGGACACTTGTGTGCAAGTGATCCGGTTATGGTACATTATGATTCCGTTTCGATTATGAGTTATAAATCTTGATGGTGATTTATTGTTACTTTCATATGTATATGTATTGACATAAATTATTGACGAGTTCTCTTGAGTGTGCAGGACACATGACAGGTTATGGATGTTGATGGCATCAATGGACTTCCTAGGACTCCAAATTGAGTCCGGGAGTGGATTGTATTTATTTGATTATTTCATTTTACGCACATGTGATATATGATTGATTACAGTATGATTTATGTATATGGATTATTGACACTATTTTTGTCAGTGGATGCAGGCTTGATGATGGTTGTTAATCTAACTCACATAAGGAGTAAAAGGGTCATGCACAGAAAATAGACATTTGAGGGAGAGGTGCGGTAGTGTCCCTGTCATAGCCTACTAGTACTCTCGTCGTGACCTGAACTGTAGGTTAACGATTACCTAGTTTGATAGGTTCACGATGTCGTGAGGGCGGACTGAGATAGTTGCTCATGAATATTTCTAAGGGACGTGCATTAAGGCGGAATCCCTATTCCTTAGAAGCCCTTAGTCTCTCACAAGGTCGACCGAATGGAGTGTTGACTCTAAGGGTCGAACAAACTTCTAAAACCAGTCAAAGGCGAGTGGCACCCTTGAAGGATAGAGGTGTGTCTTGAAGGGAATGTCGCATCATTAAAATGTGAGTCAATAAATCTAGATGGCCTAGAAAATTAATAAAATGCTAAGACATTGATAGCACAGAGTATTAATTAATCAGTAAATTATAAACTTAGAAATATAATGAGAGTCTAAGCCTAAATCTAGACTAAGTCTAAGCCTAAATTCAAATAAAGGACTAAATAAAATGTGAAATAAGTTAAAATATTTGAGATCAAATCAAACTCTAGGAAAAGAGGGAATAAAATATAAAAGGTTGGGAAAATTGTACATGTGTGCATGAAAATAATAAAAGGGATTTTTAAAATAGAAATAAATAAAACATGAGAGAATAGGTGTACACATAGAATAGCATCTTGAGTCCAACTACCACTAAGTCTAACTAAAAGAAGACTCATAATCTAACTCTAACTAAGATCTAGTTAGGGGACACTCACTAAATGAGAATTTGGGGAACAAAGAGACAACTAAGAAGAAAAATAGGAACACATTGGGGAATGTGAGGGAAAATGGTTTTTTAAATAAAATAACAAGGGTAATTACTTGTGCAACTTGGGGAGATGTGACAAGTGTGTGGGTGAATAACCTTAATTAAATTAATTAAAAAGTTAATTATTTGTGCATGAGGACATGTGTCATTGGGGATTTTTCTATAAAGGAAATGGAGAAGAGGGGAAAAGGATCTCACTTTTCTTAGTAATGTTATGCTGCCAAAATTTTGTTGGACTGTGTTTTACTTGTGAAAGTTGGGAATCCAAGCTTGTGAAAAGAGGGGAAGCTTTTCATTGCGAGGCAAGCCTGGGAGCTATTGCTTTCTGGTTTCTTGTGTGTGGCCCCTTTGCGGCTCGGGGGGCTAAGGGGGAAGAAGAGTACCCCTAGCGTTGGTTGGGAGGTACCGGTGATGTTATGAGATTAGCAAGCGGGAGTAAAGAAGGAGTGCAAGCCCACATTGAAGGACATCCTCGATTCTCCATCTTCATCTATTCCGGTATTTTATTTTCTGAAATTTTAAATTGTAATAAGAGTAAATTTTGTATATTAGATTTTTTTTTTTAAATCGTCGCAGAATTGTGTTGTAATCTGAAAACTAGAATTTTTTTTTAAATCATTGCAGAACCGTTTTGTATCTTTAAAAACTAGAAATTTGTTTTAATCACTGCCAAATCAATTTACAAACACGGAAATTAGAATTTCAAATGGTCACTGCCAAATTAATTTACAAGTCTGGAATTTAGAATTTCATATGGTCGCTGCAAAATTAATTTACAAACACGAAATTTAGAATTTCAAATGGTCGCTTCCAAATTAATTTACAGACCCGAAATTTAGAATTTTGAATGGTCGCTGCCAAATTAATTTAAAAATCTGAAATTTAGAATTTTGTATGGTCGTTGCAAAATTAATTTACAAACCCGGAATTTAGAATTTTGAATGGTCGCTGCCAAATTAATTCACAAACCCGGAATTTAGAATTTCGAATGGTCGTTGCCAAATTAATCTACAAATCCAGAATTTAGAATTTTGTATGTTTGCTGTAAAATTTATTTGCAATTCCGGAAACTAGAATTTTTTAGGGTCATTGCAGAATTGTTATGCAAAGCTGGAAATTTAACTTAGGACTTATGAATTGTTGTTGTTTTTAAAAATTTAATGATAGATTTGATATAAGTTAGAATGTAAACTATTGAATTTTATTTTAAAATATCCTTGAGTATGGATCGAATGATTAACAATACTATTATCCTATATACATGTAATGTATGTGGATGGATCATTTGCCAAGATATCCCTTCTAGTTCAATTATTTTCTGATTTTATTATGTAGATTGATGTGAGAAATTTGTGACCAGCCCGTAAAGAACCATTGAACCTAGTATCTAATTTTGTTCCATTCTTTATTGAGTGGAGTGGTACCTCCAATGAAACTGGGTATAGTAGATGCGATAATAGAGTACCAGGTTAACTTATGTTAGGATTTTGGATAGAATATCTTTAAGTTGGTGTGAATAATATAGAGAATATTTAATAAGGATTTTTAATGAAAGTATTTAACACTAGATTGTAAGTATTACTCTTATGTGTGTACATATTGACTACTAATGAAATTCAAAAAGTAAGAAAGGTTTTCCAAGAATGACTGGGATTTATCCCAATAAAATAAAACTTAACAATAGTTATAGTTACAGTAAAAGGGTTTAGCACCTCTTATGCACCACTCTACTTCCATTGGATTGATTTCAATGAATAATATGATCAAAAATTCATTTGATTTATGTAATGGCTTTGGAATGTTTATGAATTAATGGTTATTGAACTATTTAGTGATCAACTATATAATGATTATAATAAGATCTTTTATATTAAGAGTGTTAAAGCATAATCATTTGGGTTAATAAGGATATGGTAAAACTTATTAAATGATAAAGGGTGATGTTCGTTAGGAAGAATGGTTGAAGAGTTGAAGCAACAAATTTAACGTAGAAATACCATACTACTATAGTAATAGAGATAATATTATATATTTTACTCAAGAGAAATTTAAATTATAATTTTAAGGATACAATATAGAGTGGGGATTAAAATTTAGTAACTAAATGGGTTGTAAAATGTCTTGAAATATTAGAATTAAGTTGGTTCTTTAACAATAAATTTTGACTACCATAATAAGTGTTAAACAACTACTCTCGGATGGGGTGAAAGATGGCCCTCAGCGGACGACAGGCAGCAACGGGTGATACTAACCCCAGCCACCAGCCTCCCTCCCATCCTGTTTCAATGACTCGCACTCAACCAGGATTTATGGTAGTGCGTTGGGCAATCCAAGAAGACTTAATGGCTTGTTGCACGAACCAAGTTGGGAATACAAAGCAAGGTATCAGGACCAGGAGAGTAGTCACCTCGGATTTCATGGCGTCCACCCCTGTCAAATCGTAAGGCACAATGAAGGCATCTTCTCCTGAGTGCTCTCACATTCCATCATTTATGCATGTTCTTTTCTTCCTCGGCTCCCTCTTTCTCTTGCACGTCTGGCCACACACCACCACTCCTCCATTGATCTTCCTGCACAGTCCCACCCAGAATTCCTACACCGTGTCGAGGGAGAGGGGAAAATCTAGAAGGGGATCATTGTACTACAACGCCCTAACCAGACGCAACAGGATCGACCCCTCTTAGCTCACTCTCATCACCACCAGCAATCCCAACCCAAGCCATAATTGGTTGGAACCGCCTCAGCAACCCTTGCATCCCCCTCTAATCCCATAATTGACTTCGACAACCGCCATGTCGAAGAGGAAATTCTCCCTCCTAAGGAGCATACTCCTCCGCTGAGATTTCATCCTGAAATTGCCCCTCTTAGAGTCCATACATCGTTTCACAGTTTCGACACTAGAGGATGCATTGTGGAGGAAGAAATTCCTCCCAGTTGGAAAATGGAAAAGCAACCGTCGGCCATGGATGCGGACTTGGAAATGGATGCTGAGTTTATGGAGGATTCACCTCATCTCACCCCGCTTCGACTCCCAGATAAACATCTTCAGCTCATTTTTGAAATGCGGCAGAATCTTGATGACCAGGCGCATATCCAGCGAATTCTTGGACAGAGAATGGACCTCCTGTTCGACGCCATGACTGAAGCTCCAACAAACAAGCAGTGCCCGACCTGTGGCCAGAAATTCGTCCCAGCTTACAGCTCGAGTTCGCATATGGACTAGCTCCTCTAGGTTTATGTTCTTCTTATGGTTTTTTCACTTATGTAAAGATTGGAAGATTCTCTGCCTCACGATGTATGTTAGTCAGTCATGGCCACTGGTTAGTCGGTCATTGTGACCATTTTTTACAGTTAGTCATTTCTATTGTTTTGTTCAAACAATTATAGTTGCTCCCTAATTTTGATGGCCACCTATCCTAATTTCCTAGATGTGGCAGAACAAATGGCATATAATAGATATTGTAATGACACACACTTTTGTTAATATATAGTTCCTTTTATTTACAAAAAAAAAAAGTGTTAAACAATAACTATGCAATTGATATAAAATAATTATGCCTTGGATATAAGATAAAAGTTTAATTGCGCAATCCATGATCGAGATTGATGTAATAATGTTCGGTATGTAATTAGTTTGATTGTTATATACTTTGGAACATGACTCACCTATTAAAAAATATAGAATTGTTGTTGACAATTATGGTTAGAGGTATGAATTTAATATGAATTATAAGTCTAAATTGAAGAGAAATTGATTAATTCGGATGAGGTTAATATGTATATTGTTTTGTTAAATTTAGTACTAAATTAAATGGTATCTTTATCCACAATGGATTGTTGTGGGAGATGTGGTAGGTATGATAAGATCCTTCCAGAGGATGTAAGAGGCATTGATCAGCCGTCTTGATCAGGATGAGGGCATAACATATGTTCCCAATGAGGGTTCACAACGCACTCCAGCAGGTAGTAGTAGTATACAAAGAGAACTCGACAAAGTAAAATTTCTCGAGTGTTGGAGTTCCACAGAAGACATTGTCGTCAAAACATGGTTGGCGAACATGGCGATGTTCTTCGCACTTCGTGATTACACCTCCAACATAAAAGTCTACATGATGGTCTTTCAACTAAAAGAGAGTGCTCTACTTTGGTGGAAGACACTCCTACCTCAACTAAACATGGTCGTTGAAGACGTGTCATGGGAATTGTTCGAGGAATTGTTCGAGGAATGATTCTGGGAGAGGTACTTGTCCAATGAATTCATTGAGATCTAGCTTAATGAATTCAACAAAATGCGACAGGGTATTCGTATGGTACCGAAGTATGAGGCCAAGTTCATGGAGATACTCATATATGCTCCACATCTTAATACGGAAAAATTAAAGGTCAACAAGTTTATGTTCGGCCTTAACTTCAACATTCGTGTGAAGGTGAGGATCCTAATGCCTCAGATGTTGCATGAAACAGTTCAGAAGGCCCTCATTGTTGAGGAAGAGCTTAACAATGGGGGTGAGGGTGGGACCCCTTCCAGACAAACAGGATCGACAACACTGGGAGCGCAGTAGCATCAGACACTATCTAGATAGACTTTTTGGCATTGTGACAAGCCAAGAGGACCAGTATTTCTGACCCCACGTCGACAGACTCCACATCAGAGGACTCCTTACAAAGCACCACAGCAGCAACAACAACAGTGTCATCTGCAGTAGCAGCAGTTTAGGCCTATTCAGCAAAACAGACAAGGATCACAGACTGCTAGGCCAACAACATCTACTTCAGGGACCAGGAGCACTGGAACGAAGATTGGATTATGGACACGTGGAGAGCCACATTACCAACGATAGTGTCCCATTGAGAAGGCCAAAGTTGTTGAATCATTAAGACCCACTACAGTTGGAGATTTGGACAATGCCCATCAGATACATGCAGCGGTGAACAACCGCTAGGCCGATCATAGTTCCATTGTGCTCAAGACGTCAGGTTTTCTCTTCGATCAAACTTTTAGTATTTTGATAGATCTAGGAGATACAAAGAGCTTTATTTCAAGTACAACACTAAAGAGAATTAAGGTAAAGGCAGTCAAGCAGGACGAGTTCAGATACATAGAAATGGCATAGGGAGCCAAACAGAAAGTTGGAGGAAAGGTTATGGACTGCATCATTAACTTGGGTGATATTGCAACGAATGTAGATATTTATGTCATGATATTAGGATCTTATGACATAGTGATTGGCATGGACTGGTTGGAATTTCATGATGCAATACTTAACTGCAAGACGAAATGGTTAAGTTTGACGGATGATTTGGGACATTGTAGGGTGATTGTAGGAAGAAACCAGGGGGGTTCACTGATATTTATTTATTCCCTACAATTACAGAAAAGTATGCACAAGGGATGCAAGTTATATGCCATCCTAGGACTTAACGAAAAGGGCGAGGCAGAAGGATTAGAAAACCTTCCAGTATTATCAGAGTTTGTAGACGTGTTTCCGGAGAAACTATCAGGTTTTCTGTTACGAACCTGAATAGATCTACAAATATAATCACCACACAAGATATATGAAACAATGTATAAAACCACCACTTTATTATAGAAACCCTTGAGGTAGGGTAACACCATACAATGGATCCTATTATGGAAGGGATCCTCTCCTGTTCACTTGCCTCTTCGAGGGGGTATCCTCTGATTGAGCTACTAGTCCAAATACAATATTTATCTTCATATCCCATTACATTGC
>SNQJ01S0012697.1:9009-20445 GCA_010110895.2 Picea sitchensis
GTCACGTTTTGTTCCAGATCCAGGTGGATCTGGGGAGATTGGTCTGTGTCCGCACTCACGAATTTATCCATAAACAGGAGACCATCACAAACTGGTACCAATGTTAGAGGCTACTGTGCATAAGGTTCGACGCAACATAGAAAAACAACAAACAACATAAATACGAAGGATCAAGGACACCAGTGAAACACTTGATGGAGTGCGAAACGCTGTTGAAATTGACACCACTACAGGAATGGCCTCACCACTTTATTCATACATTAGAAGGCATACCAGGGAATTGGTATACAGATTAGGAACTGCACAAAGGAACTACAACATGGGTGACATTGCAACAAAAATTTACCACCACTTTCTCATTCGAGCATGAGAACCCCAACATAGATGACGCTTTGAAACGAATCAGAGGAGTCATATTCATTGAGGATCTAGAAGTAGAACGCATTACCAAAGAGAAACAAAAAAATAAACAGACAGTCAAGGAACTACTGTCATGTTACCAGGTACAAGAGGACATACCATATGAAGAGAACCCACACGATATTCAAATTGCAGAAGTAGAAGGCGATAGAGACATGAAGAGACCAAAAATAGAATATGAATTTATTTCTGCACCAATCAAGGTAAATAAAATTAACATCGGCACAACAGAACATCCCAAAATGGCCAACATTGGAGACTACTAGGATGACCCAATAGTAGAAAGCATTACAAAAATGTTGCATGAATAGAACGACTTATTTCCTACAACATTTACAGAGATGAAAGGTATAGCAGGCAAACTAGGATAAATGAAAATACCTCTTAGAACCGAAGCGAGACCAATCAGACAATGACCATATAGACTGAACCCTATATATAAACAGAAAGTTATAGAGTAGATTGAACGAATGCTTGAAGCCATCATAATCGAGCCAGTCGAGGAGTCAGAATGGATAAGCTCGATGGTCATACAAGACAAGAAACAAGGAAGAGGGATCAGGATATGCATCGACTTGAGGAAGTTGATCGATGCATGCCTACATGACCCATTCCCTACATCGTTCATAGATGAAGTGCTAGAGAATGTGGGGGGACACAAAGCATACTCATTAACCGATGGATTCTCAGGTTACCATCAGATTAAGATAGCATAGGAGGATAGATACAAGACCACATTTGTGACGGAATGGGGATCTTACAAATAAACAGTCATGCCCTTTGGACTGAAGAATGCACCAGTGATCTTCTCCAGAGTGGTTATCGCAACATTTAAAGAATTCATCCACCAGTTTCCTGAAGTGTATCTGGATGATTGGACAGTCTATAGTCTGTTGAAAAACCATGTAGAAGTCTTATGCTTGATGCTAGAGCGATGCAGATAGTGTCAGATATCACTGAACATAAAGAAATGTATATTTGGAACACCGTTTGGGATACTATTAGGCCATATAGTATGCAAACAAGGGCTATTGGTCGATCTGGCAAATATTTCCATCATTGTTAATTTACTAGCACCGAAAACAGTTTGTCAGCTATGAGCAACGTTAGGACATGATACTATCATAAATTTATCAAAGGATATGTGCAGATAACAACACCAATGGAAAAAATGCTAAGGAAGGATACACAGTACCAATGGAACAATGAGTGTCAACACGGTCTGGATACCTTGAAGGAAAATATGGTCACTGCACCGATATTAGTATTTTCAGACTGCGGAAATACATTCCATGTGGATGTAGATGCATCAGTGATAACACTGGGAGCTATCTTAGCGTAGCCAGGAGAAGGAGACTTGGATCACCCAATAGAATTTGCAAGTAGAAAACTATCTGAATTAGAACATAACTATAACACAACAGAAAGAGAAGGCCTAGCTATGGTTTACACACTTCATAAGTTCAGACACTACTTATTGGGAAAACATTTTAAGATGTTTACAGATCACTCGGCCCTAAAGTACCTAGTCAACAAGCCAGTGTTGGGGGAGATAATCTGTCGATGGTTACTGTTATTTTAGGAATTTGACTTCAAAGTAATCGTCAAACTAGGAAAACTAAATGCAGGCCCTGACCACCTATCATGGGTCACAAATGAAGAAGAACCCACAAGCTTAGAAGACAACTTTCCAGATGTACAACTTTTCTCAGTACAAATTGTTGATGACTACTTTGCAGAGATCATCCAATACTTGAGAATGATTACTGCACCGCAAGAGTATACCACTGTGCAGAAGAAGAACCTGGTAGTTCACACAACTGACTGTCAACTGATCGTAGGACATCTATATAAAATGGGCGCAAATAGCATTTTACAAAGGTATGTGCTTGAGCACGAATGATCGAAGATTTTATCAGAAGCCCATGAGGGATTGACAGGAGGACATTATGAAAGAAAAGATACCGCACAGAAGGTACTCTTTGCAGGACTATGGTGGCCAACGATCCATAGGGACCCAAAAGAATACTGTCAGGGATGCGATGTCTATCAAAGGGTAGGCAAACCCAACATAAGGGATGATATGCCATTATGACCGCAAGTGACACTACAAGAATTTGATAAATGGGCAATAGACTTTGTGGGACCTATTAACCCACAATCCAAGAGAACAGGGGAAAGATACATCGTCACCGTGACAAAATACCTAACAAGATGGGCGAAATCCGCACCAGTAAAGGATTGTAGCATAGAGACCGTTGCGCACTTTTTATTCGAACAAGTAATTACTAGGTTTGGGTGCCCAAGAGTTCTGATGAGTGATCAAGGCATGCATTTCATAAATAGAACCATCCACACGATGCTCAAAGAATTTGAATTTCATCACCAGAGAAGCACACCGTATCACCCACAAGAGAATGGCACAGTAGAAGCCTGCAACAAAGTTCTAGAGAACACATTGACAAAGATCTGTAACATCAACAGACACGACTAGGACCTCAAAGTACCAACAATATTATGGACGTATAGGATGACATGTAAGAATTTGATAGGGCACACACCATTCAAACTCGTCTATGACAAAGAAGTGGTAGTACCATTGGAATTTTTAATACCTAGCTTATGTGTAGCCTCTATAACACAAATGATAGAATGCAATGCGATACAAGAAAGGTTGCATAAGTTATTAGCAATGGAGGAAGACCAAATCCTGGCAAGATTCCATCAACAAGTGCAGAAGGCCAGAGACAAAGCATGGAACGATAAACACATTAAGAAGAAGACTTTCACGGAAGGAGATCTAGTATTTCTCTACGAAAACAAATCGTTTCAGTACCCAGGAAAGATGAGAATGCATTGGTTAGGACCAAATGAGGTCAAATCTGTAACAGACAATGGAGATGTATAGTTAAGAGATATAGTAGGCACAGACCTCCGAGGAATGATCAATGGGAGCCGACTGAAGCTGTATAAGGACATTCGACCACCCACCAAGTAGTAAAAAAAACAAAAAAAACTGAAAAGCCATGAAAAATCCACAGGATGCTCGAAACACGAATGTAGTAAAGGAAAGAGTAACGGTCACACGCCTAATAAAAATGAGCAGGAAACAAAAAATTGACAAAAGTAGGATGGTAAGACAACATAAAGTGAAATTAAGGCATGAAAAGGACTGATGGAACGTCACATTAAGCACGCCAACTGAAAATGACCAGAGAAGCATAATGGCAAGTATGAAAATGCCACACATGCATTGAATCCACAATTATGGTGCATCAATCGCATCATGGAGGAAGGGTCTTCGATAAGATTCATGACAAGCCCATACAACATACGAGCATGAAAACAACTTGTCTATTCGCAAAAGAAGAACACACAGAGAGAAATAGTAGCTCGAATGAAAAGAGCGAGATCACATTCCTCTACAAACAACAGATGCTCAACACTCACCACTATGGCATCACCAAAGTCCGCTGAACCAGGCTCGACTGCCAGGCTGACCAGAGTTCAAACTAGGTCACAAGGCCGCTGGAAGAAAATGAGCAACAACAACCAGAGATCGATGAGATCCCATCCCTAGAGATACCACCGATGAGCCCTACACTGATACTGGAAGAGATTTAGCAGCCACAACCAAAGGAACTAAAATAGGATATGCAAGAATAACTACAGGAACCTCTGAATGAAGAAGCGAAACCTCAACAGGAGGTGCAACCAGAAAGCACCAAACTAGCCATAGAAGGTAATGGCACGACATAGAATCAAGGATTAGAAGGGAAATCCGATGAGTCGTAGGTACCCAACCTTGGTCAATGGACATGAGATACCATGAGAACTACCTCGGCTTGGCCATAATGGATTATAGGGAAACAAATAGGAATTGATGGAACTTCATACCAACCACCACAACAGGAAGACACAATTTTGATACCGAGCTCATGTCGTAGGAAACCTACAACATAAATTTTTCTACCACGCATACTAGAGGGATTACAGGTAGAGCCGCAGTTACTGTGTCACATTGGGAAGCTCAAGTATTCTGACCATGGTGTCTCAGATGTAACTAAGTACCCATAACTTGCACCCATAATGTTTATGTAGAAGATAGTGGTCAAACAACTTGGAGAAACAATCAGCCAGCTGCATCAGTGAGTAGTTGGACTGGACCGAACCGGTATTTTTGGACTGCTAAAACTCCCACACTTTGGCAGAGGCTAGTACATGACAGCATGCATTAAGCAGTTATGCATGGAGGGGATATATGGCTGGATAGACCTGTCCCCATAACAATGGACCATATTGCGCAGATAATAGGACTACCCAGTCGAGGTATGGATCCCATGCTGATTTTGGATGATAAATCCAAGGAAAAATTGTTAGTAGAGGAAATGAAGAATAAATATGGCACAACGAGGGGGACAAGAGGCATTATAATCAAACAGATGAACAACCCAACAACACAATTGAGTGTAAAGATATTATCCTGTAAGTTGCTAAGAAAATGTCACAAAGATGAAGTACCAACAGGAGTCATCACAGTTACAGCTCAGTGCATAGAAGGCACCTTAGTGAGATGGGTGCCTTATCCATTAAACCTATTCCAATTGGACTACAGGGACATGTAGGAAATTGGCACAAAATTTCATTACTCATGGTTGATAACCCTTGCAGCCTTCATGGGATGGCGGGAACCAGAATATGTAGTTTTTTCTACGAGACCGCAACCCAAGGGAGCGAGATATAGAGTACTGATATCAGGGCCACAAACTAGATAGAAGAGGGAGAATGGAATCATCTTTGAAGAATACCTATGAGATATGCAAGAAGCTATTAACTAGTCATGGAGAATAACACCAAACGTTGTCGCGCAATATGGGAATGTCGCTAACTTCTGGGCAACATAGCAAGGCATGCGGATACAACCAAGGAAAGATCCTAATAAACAGTGGCTACCAATGTGCTACTTCACCATAGAAGGTGATATAGACATGGTTATAAGCGAATGGCCTATTGAATGGAAGATCCCATCCATTCCCGGGGAAGTATCGGAGGGACCCGCAAAAGGAGAGGCAATGTAGGCAGAAACACAACCTCCACAAAAACCAGTACCCATGAAACCAAGGATGGGCCAAAAAAAACCAAATCCAGAAAGCGAAGGGTCAAAGCAAACAGAAAACTAGAAGGGGCAGAAAGAGACCAACGAACAACCAAAACAAGCCAAGGAAACGTAGGAGACCACCCCAAACCACATCGCATAGGAGCCCGAGGGAAATAAGAGACCGACTGAACAGGCCACAGGAGCACACAAGAAATCAAAGGCACAATGAGCATCACCCAACCTGATGATCACAGAGGACGATGGAGAAATGATTGCCAGAATGGTCCAGGATTTTCTGGCGGAAGACTTTGACCACGCAGCCCATCATAGGGATAATATACAAAAAGAGCTAGAAGAAGTAAGACAGCTCCTCAAAACACTTGGAGAATCCTAGAGAGTAAGTAGCAGTAGAGGCATAGGGCATTTGAAATCACAAACCGACGAAAGAGTGGAGATGGAATAATGAGACCCAACCCTCCCAATCTCACACGCAAATGCATCGGTCCACATAAACCCAAGCATGATGCGAATGGATGAAATAGTGGGACAGACACCACTGAAGAATTTGGACCACATTCAATTGGTATTGAGATGGATGCCATCAAGGGCACTGCACAAATTACAGGTTAGCATCGACCACGAGATGTAGTCTCGGGCACATAAGAACTTAGTTGAGCTATAGAAAGAAACAAAGAAGCAGGAAGCACTGGAAAACAAATACGAGTAGGCCAAATATGAAACTCAGAAGGAGATGGAACATAGGAATGAATTGGAACGCAGAGTGGGAGAAATTTTTGGGAAACTTCCAAACACCATGGAGGGAAACAAACTCCCAGCGATAGAAAAGATCGACCAGATTGCACAGGAAATTGTGAAATACCAGAAGGAGATCGAGGATCTTCGAGAACAACTAACACCTGCGACTCCACCAACAGTAAAGGAGAAAAGGAGGCAAGCAACAACAATGCAAATATAGGAGATGGAGAAACAGGTTAGCACAACATCTGAATTGCTCGACAAAGCAACACAACTTTGGACAAGACTGGAGGAGGACCCACAGGTTGAACGCTGGGACAATGAAGAGGAAAGGATCAATGTAGTGATCCAAGAACTCAAGTAGAAGCAAAATACCATACCGATCCCAGAACGTGTAAAGGGGATGCAAGAGTTGAAGAAGATGCGCATAGAACTCATCACTGCGCAGACACAGAAACAGGAGCAACAGGCCCAAATAGAACTGTTGCAGGAACGAGTAACAAAAGTACTCACACAGGAAGACGCGGATAGAGCATAGATGGTGCAGAACCAGGCAGAATGCAAAGGACTACTGAGCGGCGAAGTGGACGTTCAAGTAGTAGAAACCATTAAGGAGAAGAACACATAGGCACTGACAACAAAATAAGAGCTAAGGGAAAAGTTCCAGATGATCACTGAAGAGATCGAGGCAGCTTAGAAAGATTATGTGAATTGGGATGAGTCACATGTCAATGTTGGGGGCCTGTTGGAAGAAGGCCGAATGGGAAAGAAATCGTGCACGAAGAAGAATGACAGCTGGAAGAGCAATCGTGGGAAAGAAAGTGTGCAGGAGGAAAGCGACAAAAAGTAAGAAGCATAGCACGCGCGCATGAAAGAATAAGGCAACAACTAGAAGGAAGAAATGAACACATGCAAAGAAGGAAGACCTAACGACAATAGAGTTAGGGTTTTTGGTAAGTCTTTTTATGAAAATGGACGAAGAGCCTGATAGATATAAATATAGGAAAGTAGGTATCAAAAGAGGTTCATAGATTGTGTGAAGGTTGAGATTTACTACTGTTGTAGAGTTGAAATCAGTTTTATGTAATGTTTTGATAAGAGAAATACTTGTAATGAGTGAGCTAAGAAGGAGGTAGGCTCGACAAAGCAACACAACTTTGGACAAGACTGGAGGAGGACCCACAGGTTGAACGCTGGGACAATGAAGAGGAAAGGATCAATGTAGTGATCCAAGAACTCAAGTAGAAGCAAAATACCATACCGATCCCAGAACGTGTAAAGGGGATGCAAGAGTTGAAGAAGATGCGCATAGAACTCATCACTGCGCAGACACAGAAACAGGAGCAACAGGCCCAAATAGAACTGTTGCAGGAACGAGTAACAAAAGTACTCACACAGGAAGACGCGGATAGAGCATAGATGGTGCAGAACCAGGCAGAATGCAAAGGACTACTGAGCGGCGAAGTGGACGTTCAAGTAGTAGAAACCATTAAGGAGAAGAACACATAGGCACTGACAACAAAATAAGAGCTAAGGGAAAAGTTCCAGATGATCACTGAAGAGATCGAGGCAGCTTAGAAAGATTATGTGAATTGGGATGAGTCACATGTCAATGTTGGGGGCCTGTTGGAAGAAGGCCGAATGGGAAAGAAATCGTGCACGAAGAAGAATGACAGCTGGAAGAGCAATCGTGGGAAAGAAAGTGTGCAGGAGGAAAGCGACAAAAAGTAAGAAGCATAGCACGCGCGCATGAAAGAATAAGGCAACAACTAGAAGGAAGAAATGAACACATGCAAAGAAGGAAGACCTAACGACAATAGAGTTAGGGTTTTTGGTAAGTCTTTTTATGAAAATGGACGAAGAGCCTGATAGATATAAATATAGGAAAGTAGGTATCAAAAGAGGTTCATAGATTGTGTGAAGGTTGAGATTTACTACTGTTGTAGAGTTGAAATCAGTTTTATGTAATGTTTTGATAAGAGAAATACTTGTAATGAGTGAGCTAAGAAGGAGGTAGATCTCGAGGATCAGATCACAGGCGGAGGATCCTGGTGCGATCTTGTTCACCTCAGAGATATCTTACCGATCTAAGGGGAATTATAAGTGCGAGGTGCGAGAACTGTAGAACTACCATAATAAGACAGCCAAGAGCCAAATCTTTGTGGATGTAGCCCCAGTAAGGGGTGAACCACAGTAATACCTGCGTAATGTGATGAATGCATGCATATCTCTATTTAATTTTTTTAGTTTAAATGTTGAATGCGATGAATGAATGAGTTATTATACTATTTAGTTCATTGCTATTGCGCTATTAAATCCCAAAGGTAAGATAACAGTAATTTGTAATACAAATCATAAGTAATGGCTCAGAACGCAGACCCTCTATCTCCCAATCAATCCTAGGTTGTAAACACTCGAGTCTTACAACCACCCATAAAATATATCTCAGGTGAGACTTCAAAGTGCATTCTGTGTGCTATGTTTCCTTCTGGTTCACCAGAAGGGCCGATAGTTTTAGGCTTTGTTGGTACCCTGAAATATACGAACCCCGGGTCAGTAATGTAGAGTTGTTCGGTAGGTGAAAACCAACAACTGGCTTTGAAGGGATGACAGAGTGCACAAAAGTGTGCATACTTGGTCAGTCTATCAACAATCACCATGATGACACTCTTTCCTTCAGACTTCGGTAAACCTGTGATGAAATACATGGAAACCTCCTCGTGATGCTGACTTGGGATGGCTAATGGTTGTAAAATACCCTGGGTCTTAGTTGTTTCCACCTTAATTTGCTGGAAAACCAAATATTCTTCCACAAACCTTTGAACATCAGTTTTAAGGCCATCCCAAAAACATTCCTTCTTGACCCTATGGTAGGTTTTCAGAAATCCTGAGTGCCCTCCTGTCATAGAGGTGTACAATTCCAATAGTACCTTTTGTTTGAGTTGGGAATTCTTACATAAATATAAGTGATCTTTGTACCATAGTGAATTCTTTTTCCATGTAAATGTATTTGATGCACTGGAATCCTGCTACAACCTTTGAATGATAGTCCACACATTTTCTTCATTCTTCCATTCATCCCCCGCTTCTATTATCCAATTGGGTTGGATGATAGAGATAGCACAGAGAAAGGGCTCAACATCCTCATACTTTCTTGAGAGTGCATCTTCCACAACATTTTCTTCCCTTTTTTATAGATGATTTCAAAATCATAATCCAATATCTTGGTCACCCATTTTTGTTGTTCTTCTGAAGATATGTTGTTCTGATACCAAATGTTAAGAACCAAATACCAAGATAGCATAGAAAAAACTCAAAATAAGTACTCAACACCTTGAAAAAGAGAGAATTTCAAATAATAAGTGTCTTCAAGGGGGGAAACTCCTTATACACCATATATATTTCCAAAAACAAGATGATTCCAAATGAAAAGGTCTCCTTGGTATATATAGGAGACTAGGAGGTACAATTACAACAAATGGACCCAAGACGACATAAATAAAATAACATTACTAATGTAATATTCCCAAATGAAGGGTTAATGTGCCACTATTTAGGGCTTAACATAGTTTACAGGTGTTAATTATTTAGGGTTATATAGTTTTTAGGTGATAGGGTATGAGTGATTTGAGTTAGTAATTATGGGGTTTATATTAGAGTTTAAAAGTAATATTAGGGTTATGGGTAATATTAAAGGTTATATAAGTTAAGTGTCAAGAATTATTTTTAGTTGTTATAAGATATATGGTTTACATGAGATATAACAGTTTTAGGTGTTATGAGATATAAATTTAAAGTGTTAAGTATTACAAGTATTATGAATTAAGGCAGTGAAATTATAGGGTGTAAGGGTTATAGGGGTTATACAAATTAGTGATTATAGGTGTTAGAAGTTACCTAGATTCTCTGGCTTGTTTGTGTTAGAGATTATAGAGGTTAAGATGTGGGGGTTACAAATATTAATGTTAGAATTGATTGGATTAGGGGTTATATGGAATAATTGTTAGGGGTTAAATGAATTAAAGGGATTAGGTGTTATAAGGTTTAAGGAATATAAGAGTTAATATTTATTGGTGCTATGAAATATAAATTATAGGGGTGATAAGTGTTAAAGGGTTACACGTGTTGAAGGTTATATGAGATATAGTGTTTAGGTGATGATAAGGGTTATGAATTATAAGAATTAGGGGTCATAAGTTTTCTTTGCTTACATTAAGGGTCATTATGATTGGGGGTGATAAACGTTCAATTGATTAGACATTAGGGGTTAGTTGTGAGGGACTATAGTGGTTATAGGTTGTAGTGTTGTGGAATAAGAGATTATAGAGGTTAAGAGTCATATCCAAATGGGTGAAAATTACACATGTATATAAGTGTTACCAATTAAGGATTAAAGTGAGAACTTATAGGTGTTTGGTGTTATGGATTCGTAGTCATAAGGGTTTATTTTTATAAATATTTAAGGTTATATTATGGGTTAATATGGATTAATGGTACAATGTTATAGGTAGTGGGGGTTATATATATGTTCTATATGTTCTAAGAATTAATGATAATATGATTTAATGTTTATAAAGATTAATAATTATACAGGTAATATTTAAAATCTTTATGGTCTATTGACATTAGGGGTTAGGTGTAAGAGGTTGTTGATTAAGGTTGGTTTCCATTAATGTCAACCCTTGAAGAAATATCAGTAGCACAAAGGTTTGGGTAATGGAACCAAGTTTGTTTGATGTAAATATGACTCATTATTGTATTTTCATGGTTGCTAATAAGTACAAATGGATGAACTCCAAAGTGGTCCCCTTATGGTGAAATCTCTCATGAGAAGACGGCTTGCAGATTGAGTTATCCTAGAAGTATGGTTAGAGAACCCATGATTATTTGGGGAATAATGAGATGAAGGTCAGTGAATTTTTCAGTGAAAATATCCTAGATGGATAGTGCTTGTCATTCCATTTTCAGTGGTATGTGTAACATTACATAACTTCTTACGGTTAGAGAGTTATGGCCATGAGAAGTTGGAGGACCCTCATATGTCATCTAGAAGCCCCAAAAGGTCAAAGTAGTCAAAGTGGTTTAAGAGATTTTAGAAGGTAAATAATAAAGTGAAGTGATGAGTGTACTATAATTCAAAGTGAATACAAAATAAATTATTT